>JAZKJV010004500.1:0-262728 GCA_037367405.1 Ottelia alismoides
TTATAGGGAGAAGTTTAGAAGAAAGGGAAAAGAACTAGAGGAGGACCAATGTAGTCACTCTCTTGTGAAGCTTGGCCAGTGTATCCAAGTCTCCATCAAGATCTTTAGTCTATCTGAACCTTGGACCATTGTGGTCAAATGACATTCTTTTTTTTTTTTGGAATTTTCTTCTTTTTTGAAGGAATTGTGGTTTCTCTACATTGAACTTTTATGCCCCGACGGATATAGAATCTTTTGTTTCTCCCATATTTTGAGGTCTTAGAAAGAATTATGCTAGTAGTCCATCCCTCATTCAGAGTTTTATTTCAACTCGTTGCTCTGATCTTTAGATGTCCATGCTACAAAGAAAAAGACACACAATCTTCCAATACCTTGTGTGAGTTATATAATTTTACATGTATTTTACGTATTTTACAAGCACACATGTTTTTACAAATTTTATAAAGGTTACCCATCCCATATTTATTAAATATTATATATAATACGTGAAAGTACGAGTTATGGGTATAAGTATATATGTAATATACACATACCTCATGTACTTACAGCGAGTTATGTCCTCAAAGCACACAAAGCGAGGAAGAGACATAGCTCGTGCTAGGCGTAGGAGAGCGAAAAGAAAAGAAGTATAGAAGTCAACTTGTCCCCCTATACTTAGGCGATCTTAGGCTATGGTTACCTAAGTATAGATTCTATAGAAAAAGAGAAAAAATGAGATAGTCAAGGTCAAGAGGAGAAGGAAATGAATTGGTATATAGGGTGGGTATATGTCCCCTCTAATACATATGCTCTGGTCAGCCTAAGTATAGAAAAGGGGTAAGTGTGAGAATCGATGGTGTTGGGGAATATAAAGAGAAATATGAAAAAGAAAAGAAAAACAACTCGGATCACTTATCCCCTATACTTAGGATCTGGTCATCCAAAGTATAGCCACAAAATGAAAACGATACGAAACTGGGATGTGTAATGCGAATCAGGGGAGTGTGGGGGAGCAAATAGAAGAAAAACTATACAAAACGGAGTGAGATTATACAGGTCTCAAGAAGGTTTGTCATACATGGAGGGCCTCCAAAATCCACGACGATGCCGTGGGATTCGAGCTATGCTTCACATGCCTCATCTTCTTTTGGTGTTCCATCTACAGCTCTCAAATTCAAAGTCCTTCCTTACAAAATAGATCGATCGATTCCTCGTTGTAGGATAGAGAATTTCTCGCTGTAGGTATATCTTCTAATATCCCAGACGTCCAATCACAGCCAGGTGTCGATTGGGATCATAGATTTTGATCAAATGACTTGCAAGTGCTTGTTATTTTAAATATGAGAAAGCTGCCGGTCTTGACTTTGACTTTTAATAACAATAGAATGACATTTCAGGAAACTTTGTGACTCATCTATCATATTCCTCGATATTTTTTAGTCTCATGTGCATCCATGATTTATCCATTTACTAACCCTGTAAAACTATGCATCGATGCACAAGATTAATATAATGCTCAACAAAGAAAGAAATTGATTAAATTAAAGTAGAGTATTGAACCGACCTTTTTATGGATTTGTTGTTGTCGTACAATGTTAATATTTTTCCTTTAGGTTATCACTTCAACTTCAAGAAACAAAGATGTTTCTTAAGGTTGTGGGTTTAACTTATACAATAACGGTAAATACCCCTATATACAATATCAAGTAAATTAGATAAACTGAAATGGAAAGGTTATTAGCTACAATATTTGGACATGACGCTTCAGCAAAAATAAGAATTGTAGTTAGCTTAATATTAGCAAAGTTATAATATAGTTCATTTTATTGAGCAATGTCATGTCTCATAGGCATATAATCAAACACCTTCCAGGCACAGGTTTCCTCTAAATTTCATCATAGTCCCCAAATATTCACTTTCTACATTTGAAATCTCACATGTCAAATGAAATTAGGATGTTTTTAAGGGTGGAATATGATTTGAATTTGATCAATGGGAGTGATTTTAATTAGTTGTCATCCAGGGTTCGAACTTTCGGATGAAGGGAAAGACAAATGATTAGGTTTTCCTTGTGATGTTACTCTTCCCATGAAAGTAAAAAGGGAAAGGCTTTCTACATGAACGGATCCCAAGTTATTTCTCTCATCCTATTCATTCCTGAGATTGAAGTGTTATTCAAGATGGTAAAAGATCCATCGCACGTTGGATCCTATCCGAACCCTCCAATCAGAATGTGCTATTCAAGATGGTGGAATGTCAGTTTGTGGTTGATGTCATTTAAGATTGTAGAGAGTGGATCACATCCACTCAAAACTAAATGTTTTTTATCCCAACACAACAGCATCTCACCCCTTCCTACCACTCCTCCCATGAACAGCAATGGGCCCGCAGTAGAGATTCCTCCTCCCTCCCATCTACGCAACGCCACAACTTGCCCACGAGCTCGTTGAGATCCGACCTCGACTGAACATGCGATGGAAAGAACCTCTAAATAGAACCATAGTATTGCTAAACAAGTAAAGGAGAGGAAGATATGAAGTTACCTGAGATTGGACAACCGAGAATGGAGGAGCCAAAGAACTAGAGGAACAAACTAGACGAGGTAGGGTTTCAGAAGAAAGAACGAAGGAGAATAGTTAGGGATTTGGGTCTTGAGCATTTCATGGGGAGAAATTTAGTTTGGAGGGAGAAATTGGCGAATAATTTTTGAAATCATTTTGGTGATATTATGCAACATTTTGTATATGTTACAATTTTGCATAGGAAAAGTTGCATTTATTTGTTTAATCCAACAAGCAAATTCTCAAAGTAAATGCAACATGTTATTAGAAAATGTTGCAATAGTTACCTCAATGCAACACATTAAACAAACGTTGCAATTAAAAAGTTTTCAGCGACATTTATTTTTAGGGATTTTTACCCGACAGACCTTGTAATCTTTTGCAATTACCGCTACGACCTTCGAAACATCGTAATTCCTCCCTCACCCCCGTAAAGTTGTTAACCTTTACCGTAAAGACCCTGTAGTTAACCCACGTCCATTCAACCGTTAAGACAAACCGAATTTTGTTATCTTCTTTATATAATACCCATTTTGTTATCAAATTTACTTTTAAGTGCCACTCCCTCCCTTCCACCTCTACCTCTAGCTGAACATCGGCCCACCGCCACCCGAAGGCCAACACTCCCCACGGCGGTCAGCCTCCCATCTCGCTCGACACCCCGCTGCCGCTCGGAGTCCCACCTCCCCCGCCGCTGCTCCCCCCGGCCCCACGCCTCGTCCCCTGCGAACCCGCTGCTCCCACCCGGCCTTGCCGCACAACCCACCCGCTGCTCCCATCTCGTCGACACCCCACTGCCGCTCGGAGTCCCACCTCCCCCGCCGTTGCTCCCCCCGGCCCCACGCCTCGTCCCCTGCGAAACCGCTGCTCCCACCCGGCCCCGCCGCACAACCCACCCGCTGCTCCCATCTCGTCGACACCCCACTGTCGCTCGGAGTCCCACCTCCCCCTGGTCGTTGCTACCCCCTGGCCCCAACCTCGTCCCCTGCGAATCCCCCCCCCCCCCCGCCTCGTCCCCTGCGAGAACCCACCCCAGCCGCCTCATCCCCTGCCTCCTCACCTGCGGAAGCCCTCCCGCGCCTCGCCTCCAGCGGCGAACCAACCCTCGCTGCCCTGCCTCGTCCCCTGAAGCCCCCCCGCCTCCTCAAACACCCCGGCGCGCCTCCAGCTGGGACCCCCCCTCCCTCGCACCTCCAACTGCGAACCCCCTCCTGCTCACTGCTTCCCCGTGCTCGTTCTTTAGCGCAAGCCTCCTCCGACCCCTGCTAGCGGGTGGAATCCGACCCCGTCTACTGTCAACTTTCTCTACTCAGCCTCGGTGCTGCAGTAGAAGGATTATTTTTTCTTTTTTTGATTAATTATAACCGTCTGATCATGGATAGGTTCGATTAACTCGTTTTTAACCTTAGGAAGTTAACTCTAGATGTGTTAATTTAACGGTAGGGTTCGTAGGGTAAGACGGAGCAAGTTTACGGGGGTGAGGGAGGAATTACGATGTTTCGAAGGTCGTAGCGGTAATTGCAAAAGATTACAGGGTCTGCCGGGTAAAAATCCCTTATTTTTAATTGTAAAAGAACCTTTTTCTAGTAGGGTGTCATATCATTATCTCTTTTTAAATACGAATATGGATGTAGATACATATATTGTCGTATATGAAAACTATGCCACCATATCCTTAAAGAAACATACGGATATGGATCACATACGAATGATATTAGAAATACTCTATAGATAAGCTCAAACATACATGTGTTGGATAGAATATAATGATATTATACTAAATGTGCTTATATAATAAAATAATTATATCAAATATGGTAAATGAAGGTAAAAAATTATGCTATGTATGTGAGGATCGAAAGACCAACTAGGGTTAAGTAGCAATATAAACAATGGTCGTTGTGACCCCAATCAATTGGCCGACTCAATCGAGAAAATAAAATCATTCAAGAAAAATCAATCAATGAAATGTAAGCGGTTCGCTATTTTTTATTTATCTGCTATAGCCACCAGGGTCGAACACAAGGAGCACGATTAAAAACTAATTAGCCATATCCCAAAGATAAAAAATTAGTGATTTTTAATTTTCAATTTTTTTTATTTTTGAATAGAAAGCAAACAAGCACAAAACACAAAGTACACACAAAAACATTCTTTTTTAGATTTTTAAAAAGTCTAAAAATACACATAAAAGAAAACTAAAAAATTTGGTTTTCTGGTTTTAAAGTGTACAGATTTTTCAAATGTTTTTGTGATTTTATCAAAAAATAAAACAATGCTCAAAATTCAAAATAGTGCACAGCCATGATCAAATTGCAAATTAAAAATATTTAAAATACACAAGGACCTCGATAGAAATTTTATGATAAACTAGAAATAAAAACCTACAAATACGAATTGAAAACATTTTTCATTTTTCTTTGATTTTATATGTTTTTTTATGAGTTTTGGGTATTTCATGATTTTTAGGGTTTTCATAGTGAATTTTCAAACAAAATTAATAGTGAAAGTAAAACACAAAAAAGGCACATACAAAATTTTTTGTGCAATTTTTAAAACATTTTTCAAATTTTTATAATTTTTCTAATTTAGACAGGACACTTTTTAAGTATTTTTCAATTTTTAAAAATATAAAATACAAGTAAATTAATCTGACGAAAATTACAATAAAAACTACACACTAACATGAGCTAATAGTAATATTTATGCAATTTTTAGAATTAATTTAATACTTATTATGTCTAGTAAAAGGCATGCAATTAAACACAGTTCATAGGGACCAAAATGTAGATAATTTTAACTCTGCGAACCAATAGATAACACACTATAAAAGTCTAGGGTCGAATATGCAAAAAGCCTGACCAATTCACGCACATGCTCAATATTAAACGCACATGGGTATAAATCCAAATTCTAAAAACATATCATCCATTCATTAGCAACAAAAAAGCTCAAGACAGAAAGTGCAAATAACCCACAGATCACATGACGACACACGTGCTACGGACTCAGAGGGACTAAAGTACAAATATAAAAATTACGAGGTCCAAACTGTAAATATTTTTAACTACACATTTTATTTAAAGGACTCAAGCGAAATAGAAAAAAATGTGTGGGAAAATATGGAATATACCCAATGGGGCACGTGGCACACGCAGGGGCAGGCAGAGATGTACGGCTTTGATTATCCCATACCACGCATCTGACGGTCCAGAATATGTCACGAACATGCGTGTCAGATGCGTCAGGTGCTAGGATTTAATGGCCCGAAAGCTGCGTAGTCGGGCGGCTTTGATGGAATCTGGCAGAGGGGGAGCTCATCCAACGATAGAGAGGAGGTTTGCAAGAACAAAGACCCCAACGAACTTCAAACGAGCGAGGGAAGAGATCCGTCACTCAGATGAGGTCACCACGACGTCTGGCAGGCTCGTCGAAGTGATGTGCGTCTGGTGTTGGGCTCCGATAGTTGAGAGGACGGTCGGATGATCGTAGAGACGAGGGTCCTCTTGTAGCTGCTCCGCCAGAGCAGCTGATGGTCCAAAGTGTCTTCCTCGTGCACAATAGTGCCTTCAAAGGGTCCTACGCTCGAAGACGAGTCTCTGACTATGGTTATTTAAGCAAAACAACAAGGGAAGCAGGGTGGTATACGAATCGACCTCCGGTGGAGATGAAGAAAGGAGATCTAGGTCTTAATCTCGCTATTATGGGTGAGCCTCAGGATGATCAGGGTACGAAGGAAGGTGTGGGATGAGTCGAGGGAGCGATCGATGCGGATGGAAGAGCGTAGCGGAGCTCCAACCAGTTGGTTGAGCAGAGGAACAGGCAACGACGAGAACGAGGAAGGTGGAATTGAACAGGGAAATGCTGATGAAAGAAGTGATACATGAGGCTACCAATGGACTAGGGAGCTCCAGGCAAAGGTGGGCGACAGGGTCTTGGCCTCAACCAAACTGTGGCTGGCTGGGAGGCTGCTTGCAGTGGTTTTACAACCATGAAGTGAGCTACAAGCATTCAGGCATCTCCGGCGAATGCTAAGCTGCTCCTTCGGTAGCTGACACTCTAAGGAAGGCAGTTGAGGGTCTGTGGTGGCGCGAGGGATAAGCTTCCGAGCACATGAGGCGGAGAAGATGCTTTATTGGGTACTCTAGGGTCTAGAAAGATTCGCATGTAATACGGAACCCTAGGCAGATCCGGCTACGCTTAGAGATCTGCGATGATCATGTATATGAGAGCTACAATCGGGTGCAAGAATCGAGTAAAGAGGTGGTTGGGTTCGAACGCAAAAATTCAGAGAAAGAGCTCCAACGAGAAAGAGCAACCCGACCCGGCTGGAAGAGACCGTTGCGTGGACCAATGAGAAATCAGAATGTACAAAAATAAAAGAAAATTGAATTAAAAATAGTAAATGAATTTAAAATAAAAAGTGTATAAAATAAAAAAATGTTTATTATTTTATAAACTATTTTCAATGGGTTTTAATTATTTTATGAAAAATAAAATAATGTGTATATAATATATAATATTATATACATGTGTAATATACCTATGTATTATGTACAAATATTTTTGTTTATATTATTTTTATAGAAATATTTTATTTCATATTTTATTTATTTACAAAATAATTTTAGGAGTATAAAATAATTTTTATTTTATTTTTATAAATTATTTAAGGGTGTAAAATAAATAATGATGTATTATATATATGTATGTAAAGTGTTTGATGACTTTTTTTATTTTTATTTTATTTCTAGGGCCATATACAACGGTGTAAAAAGAATGAAATAATTTTATTTTGTAAATAAATAAATAAATATTATATACAAGCATAGGTTATATGTATAATACATAGTGAACCCTTATCTCTCTCTCTCTCTCTTTCTCTCTACTTATTTTCTTTTGCGATCAAGTCAAGACTTGACCTTCTCCTGGGGCTTAGGTCACTCTGTTTTTATTTTAAATACCTCATTCTTTTTCTTTTTTCTTTATTCTTTTATTTTTTGCAAAATAAATGTTAATTATGCATTATTAACAAAAGCATGTAGCATGCTAAGTTATTGTATTTACAAGTATTTACATGTGGTTTTGCTAAAAATAAAAGCTAAAATAAAAGAATAAAGAATGAGAATAATTATATTCATCAGTATGGTTAAAATTAAATCTACAATTATATGTATATATAAAAAAGATATACAAATACAAACAGGATGTTTACGGATACCAAAGTGATATCCATAACCGTATCAATTTTAAACAGATATAGATACATATGTCAAAATCTATATAAAATGGATACGATAGTATATTGGATATAGATATATCTATATTCACTTGCATCCTTTTTTGCAGCATTTTAAGTCAACGATGGTAGTGAAAACATCCAACCAGGAATCCATATGGGGAATCTTCCAACCATATGCCCATTTGCATCCCTATTTGCAGCAATTTATATCATGCATGAGTGCTAGATTTTCCGCATGTTTTTTTGACGAGGCAGCTGCCATGGTATGGCTGTAAAGGTGGATGGAGTAGGATAATGAGAGATGTTGTAATATCTGATTAATAAAACCATCAATTAGTTAATGATAATAATTTAATAGAATTAATAGAAGAGATAGGGGGAGTGGGGCAATTATGGACATGCCAATGCAACCCTCCATTTCCTATACGTGATTTCCATCTTTGGAATACACAAAGGACATCTCTCGTTACTTAAGAGAGGGAGGAAGAGGGGGAGAGAGAGTTTAGAAAGGTACCTTCCACAAAAGAGAAGAGGAGTCTAGCAATCAGCCTCTTCTTCTTCCTTGGCCGAGGTATTACGCAACCTCCATCATCGTATTGGTACGTCATCTTCGGGCTGCGGGTCTGGCCGTGATCACAGAAGAAGAATCGGGGTGTCGACCAAACCTTTAGAGTAGTTATTTCTCACGATACGGTATGTGTTCTATCGTGCATTGTTCTCGATTTTTGTTCTTTTCTTGATTAGGCATGTGTTCTACGTATCGATCGAGACTTTCATATTCTCTAACTTAACTTCTTAAATCCAATCCGGAATACCCTACACGTCTATACCTACGATTGTCATCCTATACGGCATCTTATTTGTAGATTCCTTAATACCTCTTTCTTTGGATCCAAGAAGATCTGGACAAATACACATATAGCCGCTTGATCGCATAACTCACCACAATGATACACTCTACCATTGGCAATAAAGTTATGGTTCCAATATATTTGTTGCCTTCTTATACATATTTTACATCTATGGCCTTAAGGCCTAAAGGATGCCAGTGACAGTTCATATGACAAATTAGTCCATATATATACAACTTTTAGGAAATCACATTGGGAGTGAAGATATACATACTTCACCAATATACAGAATGTTTGATTTTTTATGGCATTAGGTTTTAGGTTCTACACGCAGATGCTTCCTATTCCAGGGAATCGTATAGACTTAGTATCTATTTTATTGGTTTTGCTAGAGTTAATTAACAAATTTTGAAATGTAATTACTAGTTATTAATCTATTTGTTTGTGGAGTTAGGTCCGACCCTGTTTGAATATACTTTCATATCACCGATAAGGTTCTTGTAATATGAGCAATAAATAGTGTGAAATCATACATAACTAAACCATCCGACATTAACATTGATGCCTTCCAATGATAGGTATTGCTTCATACCATGAGAATATATGTCTGCCGAATCTCAGCTTTATTTCAATGTACCTTGCTTTAACTTGTCTCCTGAAGGGCCTTTTCCGTGAATCATGTGAATCCTAAATGTGTCATTCCATTACTGCTAAGTTGATGTCATGATAGATCCATCCATTGTTGCTTATGACAATAACTAAATAGGATAAGCGTAGTGAAATGTGAACGTCACCATATCTCTATATTTATTTCAATTTAGACCATGTATCTTCATAACATTCTCTAACAGCAAAACCATTAAGAGTTGTGCTTGAGTTTTTTATCTTCAGCCTTCTTGATTCAACTAGATATTTAAAGAGGAGTATTAAATAATAGTTGATAATGGCACGATAACAGTAAGCGGAGCTAAGTGCTACACCTCGTGGTGGGAGCCACCTCTAGATCCTGATTATCGGATCCAACACAGACATCAATGGCCTAAAGGGCAACACCTTCCGGGAGTGTCAGGTTCAGTAGAACCTTGTGGAAAGTCCACTTATTGATTCAGCGTTGATGTCATCACGATGTGTTTAATGTATGATCGAATGTGCAAGTGAAAACTGCTAGTGCCAACGGAGGGTATTATTGGACCAACTTAACTATAAGAGTGAGTTTAAGTGTATGGGTGCAACAATAGAACACCATTATTGAGAATGTAAAACCCCCCCATAAGTATGTGAATATAACCATATCGACATGCTTCTTATTCAATTAATTGAGCCATTCTTTTTTTTATTCTTCTTAAAGCATGCTAAGTTGTTTGGCTTACGAGCATTCTTGTTAATCTTGCGGTCTGCCCTGCCGCAGGTTCCTTGGAGGAATAGTGCATTGAATTTGTTGGTTAGCAAGCAGAAGATTTGACATTTTCTTTTTGGTAGTGTAATGTATCCCCATTCATCACTCTTTATTCTTTTATTTTAGCTAAATATCTTGGCAAAACATCATGTATATAGTTGTAAATATAATAAGTTACCAATAAGCAAACATGTGTTAATATTCAATAATTAGCATGTATTTATGCAAAAATAAAAGAATAAAGAATAAAAGAAAAATAGGAAAATATTTAGAATAAATATTGAGTGACCTGAACCCAAGAAAGGGTCCAAAATAGACCTGATCGCTAAATAGAATAAGTAGAGAGAGATAGGGCCACTCTACCTTGTACATACTCCCTCTATGTGTATATATATATTATTTTCACAAAAATAAAATTTAAAATGTGTTTATATGCCCTTGTATATATTTTCAAAAATAGAACAAAAATTAGAAAAATAAAAATAAAAGTCTCTCTCTAGCTATCACCTTGTAGATACTACATATATATATTTATCATACTCCTATTTAATTCACACTTGTAAATAACAAATAAAAAAATAAAAATTATTTTATACTCCAAATAATATGTTGTAAATAAATAAAATATAAAATTGGGGTATTCGTATAAAAATAATAAAATAAAAATAATTACATAAAATACCTAGGTTTTTAATACATGTATATAGTGTTATACATTGTATATACCATAATTTATTTTTCATAAAAGTAATTAAAAATCACAAAAAAAATAGTTTAAAAATAATAAACATTTTTAAAATAAAATCATTTTCTATTTTTAATTTATTTTTCAAATATTTTTGACCAATCTATTTTCTGATTGGTCCAGGGGGGATGTTGACCCCGGGCAACATCCCCTCCCGGACCATCTCCTTCGCGGACCCGTCTCACGCATCCGACTTCTTCGAATTCTATGAAGCGGGTCTCGCATTCTCTTGCCCCGATTTCTTCGCCCGCACCTTCCCTTTGGATCCAAGATCGTCGTGGATCCCTAGGGAAGGGCAGATCCTTCTCGGTTCACATGCCCTCGCCCGATCTTTCCAGCCGCATGGGATTCCCTATAAATTTTTCATCTGATTCCCCAGGATTTCAGCTCGCACCGCACACCTCTCTTCTACCCTAGAACCCTTCCCCTTGGTGACAGCAATCGATAGAGACCTTTGGTGATCGGAGAGGACTTTTGTAGCCGACTGAAGTGTGCCTTACTACCCTTACTAATTCGATCAAATCAATGGTCAAATTAATCGTTGTTTTGTTCGTTGCAGTCGGATAATAAGAGCAGATCAAAACCACTTTTAATTAATGCCGAGTTAATCACGAGTGGCAAATTTATTTTACTTGAGCAAGCTCAAGATTGAACTCAGGGAGGTAGCTGTCTCTTAGGTAAATTCTTAGAAAATTTCCAAGGTCGGATATTCAGATGATATTTTTTGACCTTTTTCAATATACTTTATGCAAGACACATGCAAAATCAGGCCAGTTTACGAGTTAACTCAGAAATATGGTCAAATTGATTCCAAAAATTATGAAACTTGGCCAGATGAGGAGATATTACTAAATTAAGCTACACTAATTTTTTTAGAATTTTCTGACACTGGATGAATTTACTATGGATTTAAAATGAATGCAACGTGATTTTGACTAAATTAATTTTAATAAATACCAAGCCACACTATTTTTAGATATAAAAATTATCCTAGATAGATCTGAGTATGAAGAATACAGAAAAATTAATAGACCTAAATTTCTATGTGAAATGGACCTATTAAAAATCAATTAGGAAATCACTAAATGATTTATTCAGGCCTCGTGGTGCGTGCAAATGAGATGATTTTTGGTCACAAGGTAAACTTAAATATCCTAAGTCTAATGTGAATTTTTGGGAATTTTTGGGGTCACAGAGAAAATACTACAAATTAATAGATGGGCAAAATATGAGATGATTTCACCAATTAATCAATAATAACATACACTACTTCCATAAAAATATACCAAGTATCACATATGAAAGGGGACAAATTAAGCTACACAATGCAATTTTCAAACTTGAAAATGAATTAAAATGAATGCCTAAATATGCATGCAAAGATAGGGGCCTATTTGCAATTACAGGAAATAAAATTGATCAAAATAAAATGTGCAGACAGGGACTAATATGTCATTACCTATAATGTTGAGGGGGTGGATGCAAATTTTCCACGGAACACCTGCTCCTCACGTGGGGGCTCCTGGAAGGGATTAGAATGCAAATATGGAAACCTCCAGGGACCTCGCTGCAAATTGCCCAGGCCGTACGTGCAGATCACGTAGGGGCCCCAGGCTCGGTGGACTTCGGCGGCTCGGATCAAGGCTCGGAAGGAGGCTCGGCTAGCTTCGCTGGATTCGAGCCTAGTGGTCGGGGAAGAGCTCAGATCAGGCGATGTGGCTCGATCTGGATCGTGGATCAAGTGAAAATCCAACGGTGACTGACTGCTGGCGCGTTGCGTGTCTGAATCTGTTGGATCTGATGAAAATCGACGGCGGTTGTTGGCTCCGAAGAAGAAAGCGTGGACGATCAATGACCGTTGGATCTAGATTGATCCAACGACGTCTGGAGCGCGAGGGAAGCGATGACATAGCGTGCTCTGGAATGTAGGATCCTCCTGATCCGATGGCCGCAGGTTATGGCGACATGGATGGCTCTGAACTGTCCGATCAAGGGGATCGGACGGCTATTGGGCTTCGTGCCCAACGGTCCTCCGCCTCCTGCGGCGGAGGAGGCTGTGCTCCGATGAAGGGTCTTGAGCTCCGCCTCCTCCTCTGGTCATCGGTAAAGCTCGCTTGAGGCGCCCAAGTAGCTGGGAAGATTCGTGGAGGCGTCGAGGATCCTCCGGCGGTTTCAGGAGTAGCTGAGCGGCTCTAGAAGACGGTGGTGGAGAAGCTAAAGGGGAGCTTCGATGATGTTCCGGCCAATCGAAGGAGATGTACCTGCAGGGGGTTACCAGTATAGACGAGGCGTGCAATGTGTACGTGGAGTGATCGGGAGTGAGGTGCGAGGCCTGAGCGGCGATGTGGGGGTCCAGTGATCAAGCTTCGCCAAGGTGGCGGAGCTGGCGTCGGGGGGAAATGGAATGTATCGTCGGAGTGAATGGAGCGTGGCGCGAAGATGCCAACTACGAGGCAAAGCTCGGAGGATGGTCAGAAGGGAGTGAAGATAGACGGAAGAGTTGAATAAAATAGGAGAAAAGTGAAGAGAACAGAGAAGAAGATCGGAGGGGGCGATGGAGGTTGCTGCCTGGGGAATGGAGCTCGGGTCTGGGCTCCGGGTCGTCACTCGAAGGACGGTAGGCGGTCCTGAGCTCGTGCAGCTCACGGAGGAGCTGCGACATGGCGATGGAGGTTGCTACCTAGGGAATAGAGCTCGGGTCTGGGCTCCGGGTCGTCGCTCGAAGGACGGTAGGCGGTCCTGAGCTCGTGCAGCTCGCGGAGGAGCTGCGACACGACGATGGAGGTTGCTACCTGGGGAATGGAGCTCAGGACTGGGCTCCGGGTCATCGCTCGAAGGACGGTAGGCGGTCCTGAGCTCGTGCAGCTCGCGGAGGAGCTGCGACACGGCGATGGAGGGCCGTGGATCTTGTCGGAGGTGGATCTCGGCTTTCGCTCGTCCTCATGTCAAATTGTTGTCACCAACTCAAAGGTGGGAGCTCGAAGATACCCCCCGTGATGGCGGATAGGAGTGAAGGTGGACGGAGATGATGTATTTATAGGATGAAGGTGACGGTGTAGGTAGGGAGGAGGTGGTGTTGGTGGGGATTGTGGGGCGAGGTCGAGGATATTCATGGTGAATGAGGGAGTTGGCGAGGATAAGGGACGAGTGGATTGTGTAGTGGTGGTGCCGGGAGGCGGAGGTGATGGTCGGCGTGGCACCGAAAATAGAAAGGGGGAGGCGAGTGCGTGAGGTGGAGATCGTGGAAGAGAGAGCATATGGAGGTTGAAGATGGGTTCTTGACCGTTTGATCGAGTGATCCAACGGCCAGGAGAAGGGCATAAGGGGATGGCCTGGATTACATCGAAGTGGTGTGATCAGAGGGCTACGGGTGTGCCACGTGGCGGGCGCAGGTTGAGGCGCTAGCGTGCGGTGGATATGAATTCTGGGGTTTTGATCGAAGGGTTCAGTGTCACGGGAGATGGACGGCCAAGATAGGAGCCTTCTGGCGAAGATCAAAAGGCATGGATGCAGCCACGTGGCGCATTGAGAACGCGGTGCGGGCGAGCGGTCCAGATTAAACCCCAGGGCTGGTCGAAGGGCTAGGAAGCGTTGCGGCTTGGATGGCATGGATCAAGAGAGGGGAAGGTGATCGGACGGTTGAAATGCAAGAGCACGTGGCGCGTAAAGAAGCGGGCCACATGGCGCAATCAGAGAGCGCCATGTGGCCTGCTTTGAGTGGCTGGGAAGAAAAAATGAATTTAGAGAGAGAAGGAGGCCGAATTTGGAAAAACTCAAAACATGGAAGTTGTAGATCTCAATGAAATCTACAAGTTTCATGTTGATCAAAAATGGAGATGAGATCAAATATGATAAAAATACAAGAGTACAAGTATACATATATATATATATATAGTATACAAGGGGGCCCAAAAACCCAAGTTTTGCATACGAGCTCCGAATTGAATGAAATTAGTCTCATTTTAAATGTCTCTAGATGTGTAGTAATCTAAAAGTGAGTAGACCTAGTTCAGAGTTTGTATGAGAGGTATCTTGGCAATCTAAGGTCCAAGGGCCTTGGGGCTTTATTGGGTAATTTACAAGATAGAGAATTTTGGCCATCTTCCTTATATTATTAACTAATAAAGTAAATAGCATAAGGAAGGTGTTATTTGATTTCAGAGGGGGTATAAAGTACAAATAATTAGGTGAATTATTGGTGGTTATTTTACAAGTGAATTTTACAAATGAATTGGCTTCTTATTAAATGCAAATATGAATGCTAAGATGCATGTATTGTCGATCGATGCATGAATGCTATTTATGCAAAATAAAGGGAAATATGTTGCTACATACTCAGGAACAAGGCTCTATTTTCAAATTTAAGAGTTATGGATCACAGATTCATCACCGACGCTCGCCATTCGTGGCTGGAGATCCGCCGCGACGAGCCTCCCCCGCCTTCCGCATCGAGGTTAAGGCGACGACCCCCTTCGACAGCACTCCCTGGAGCTTAGGATCCAGCTCGGACCCTCTGGTAGCATCCATTTCGATCCTAACTCAGTTATCTTTTGAAATCTCCATTTTCACTCCGTCGCACCTCCGCCAGCTCCGACCCGACGGTCGGAGCCTCGTCAACCATCTTCGTCCGTTATGATCGACTACTCTGCTCACCGTCACCCTTCTTAGGTACCTTGATCATCCGAATCTTGGCTCTATGAGCCAAGATTAGGCTCGAGGTTCCTTCTGTCGTATCGTAGGAACCCCTATCTCCATTCGTCGTCGCCTTCTTTTAATTTAGGTTCAATAACCTTGGCCAGAGCACTCCTCCGAGCTAGAGTTTTACCCTGCAGGTCTTTATGTGCGAGGATACGCACCATATATCCTTTTCACCCCACTTCGTCGGAGGTAGCCTAGGTCACGTACACCTTCTAGGAGATCCGACCTATAACGAGCTCATCGGACCCCCTCACCCGACACGGAGGATCCATACAAGACTGTTGCCATCATCTGATCGTTCATCGAAGCCGCTGATCTCCCTCGGTGCTCCGGTGAACTTCGCTTAGGCGAAGTTCTTCCAGCACCTCTCTCCGTCGTTGGATCTCGCCCCTTCGCTAGATTGCATCACAACCGTCCAGAGCCAGCGCCTATCAGGCCATTAGATCTGACATCTAACAGCCCTCGTACGCCCCACGTTCGCATCCTCGTCAGGCCATTGGATTCGCAAGCTGTACGCGCCAGAGTCGTACATCGTCATCCAGTCAGAGCATGTCACCAGTCACCCCATGTGCAACACACAAGTTGCTTGGGTAATTAGCTCAGATACCCCTGCATTTATGTCCTTGTATAGTTTAGTTTATAAAATAAAAGTTATACAGTGAGACTATTTACATATGTGTCCCTATAGTTTTTCATATTTACATTTCAGTCCTTATTGTGTGGCTACACGTGCTTCATCACGTGCTATGTGGGTTAATTGCATTTAGTACCCTGGATTTATGTTCTGTTATGTTTTAAAGGGATAGTTCTATTATTTGCATTTATACCCCTGTGCGTGCTGATATTGGACATGTGCTAGAATTTGTGGAAAATTTGCAGATGGGACCCTACACTTTTCACTCGAGTTATCATTTAGGTCATGAAACATGTTTCCTTTGCATATATGTCCTTGTGTGCTGCGTGTTTGATTTTGTTTCAATAAATAGCTAATTTTATCCAAAATTCACGAAATTTTGGCACATGGCTCCTGCCATGGTGTAGAAATTTATGTGAATTTTTTGTTGTATTTTGTTTCCATTTAGTATTTTTAAAAATTCAAAAACTCTAAAAATTTCTACTGTTTGTTTTTTAAAATCCATTAAAATCATTAAAAACCCTTTATAAATCCAAAAAAAATGTTGTTTGTTTGTTTTGAGGTGTTTTTGCTTCAGTCCAATTTTTGTTGTATTTGCATTTGTAAAAACCAAAAAAATAAAAAATACTTAAAATGAAAAATCAGTAAAAATTCATAAAAAAACAAAAAAAATGTGTTTTCTTCTTTTGTAGTTAGAGTTTTACTTGTAGTTTCACATAAAATTGCTGCTCGAATTTTATGGGCATTTTAAGTATTTTCAACTTGCCTTTAAATTCGGGTTGTACACTATTTGGCATTTTTAGCCTTATTTTATTTTTAGAAAATTAACTAAAAATCAGAAAAATTCAAGAAAATTAACAAAAACATCTGAATATTTAAAAACTCAAAAATATTTTTATTTGAATTTTCTGGGTATTTTTGATGCATTAAATAATTATTTGTTTGTGTCTTTCTGAGTCCTTTTAGCATTTTTTCCTAATATTAAAAATCTAAAAAATTGAAAAAAATATATATAATCCACCAAATTCTTTATTTTCTGGATTCGTGACTACTTCGTAGCCTTCGCATTCTGTGCTCCTTGTGTTCGACCCTGGTAGCTATACCAGGTTAAAATAAATAGCGAGACCGCTACATTTGCTTGCTTGATTGGTTTTACTTTGGTGGTTTTCTTTTTCTTGTTGAGTCCGATCTGAGTGGTTGAGGTCGCGATGACCATTGATACTATTCTCCCTTAGTCGCTCGGTTATTTTTCGGCTCATCATAGTGCTAGTTTCCTTTTATTTATCTTAGTTTTAGATGTACCCAAGGAACATTTTATGAGTTGTTCTATTCTAGTTATCGTCTTTGTCAATGAGGTCTCTTGAAGGATGTAACTTGATCTTTAATTATGTCAAGCTATTAAGTGATGTTATCCTTTTATTTGAAGTATCTCAAGTCGTTCATTTATTTTGCCCTTTCAATCATCTTCTTAAATTGTGGAATTAATATGCATGAGTAACTCTCGGATCCGACGTGACATGTCATTTTAATTATGCTTCCGCTGGTCACATGGATCTGGGATGTTACAGATGCAAATAGACGGATACCAATAGGAATATAGGTGTTATCGTATCCTAATCATTTTGAAAATCTGTATACATATACAAAAATTGATGTCTTGCAGATATTGACAAACATAATCCATATCCTTAAATATGTATATAGATATGGAATCGGGTAATTTTAATATGGACACGAATATTTTACAAATGAACGGATAAAGTTATGGATACTGTTTTTTTTACAAATATGGATATGGATATCATTTTCAAATTTTTTTTATGATATGGATATGGTAGTCAATTTTTCTAGTAGATATGAATATATATATATACACACACACGCACATATTGCTAGATCTATGAGTGTAGCATTGATATATATATATATATATATATATATATATATATATATATCAGTGTCTATATAAATAAGTATCTAAATATGTTACAGGTTTACAAATAATATAATACATTTAGAGTCATTTCAAATGCACAAAGAATATATACAGTGTTAAATGAGCCTGCCTTTAAGGAAGCTGACTTGGTTCCCCCGCCCCATTTCGCCCGTTTTTTTATTTTTTTTTGAAAATTTCTTCCATGGAATTTCATCACAATGTCCTTATATTATGTCATTCAAATTTCATGCGAAACAGAGACTCCTACAACTTCCGTCTAGACAATCATTTTTTAACGGTAACAGAATTGCTAAAAACGTCTGGATGGAGGTCGTAAGAATCTATGTTTCGTGCGAAATTTGAATGACATAATATAGTGATATATTGATGAAAATCCACAGAAGCAATTTTCAAAAAAAATAAAAAAAAATCGGACGAAATGAGGCGGGGGGGGCAAGTTAGCTCCCCCAAGGGGGCAGCCCCATTTTACCCACGCACACGCACGCACACACATGGTAATTTACAAAAAAAAGCCCCCAACTATATTACCAATTAGGGTCTCACATTAGAAACATAGACGGATTCGATCTTATTTTTTGTTGCAAATGCATGCTTCGGTAAACTTATGTAGCCCTTCTATGTTGATGTAAAAGCATAAAGTTGAAAGTTTGGTACTCCTTTATAGCATTTAAAAAATGAGGCACCTAACTGAAAATTTAGGCAAAGTGAGAACCCTTTTCTTGATAATTTACCTAAATATATATCTTACTCAACTATTTGTTATTAAATTTTAGTCTACCATATTACTTTATTTTATTTTTATTATATTTGTAGGACAGAGAATTCCTCACTGTAGGTATATCTGTTGTAACTGCTTGGGTTTTGAAAAAAAATCAAATACATTATCTTGGATTAAATGGAATTAATTAAATATTAAATCTCATCCATTATCAACTTTAAAAACCACAAGGGTTCCCTCTCCATACATCACCATATCTTGCAATTTTAGAGAGAGAAGAGAGAAGAGAGAGAGAAGGCGTCCCTCTTCATCGTAGGAGAAGGCAGCGTCGAATCCGAAGAGGAAGAGAACACGGAGACCAAAAGGAGGCGCGACGACCACGACGGGTAGAGATAAGCTTTGGATCAAGATATGTATCAACTTTAGGATTTCAATATATCGGATTAGATTTTTATGTATAAACAATGATCAATCTTGGATTGTGGTCTATAATTGTATGTATCGATTTAAGTTTTTTCGTATAACTAATGACCATACGTCCAAATCACTAACTCAATCGTAGATCGTTCAGATGACTTGCAAGTGTTTGTTTGTTATTTTAAATATGAGGAAGCTACCGGTCTCGTGACTTTGATTTTAAATAATAACAAAACGACGATAATCACAGATCCACTTGATAAAATTAAAACCCTGGGGTCGTGCTCGAATGGACCCCATCACAATAAAGAAGCATATCCGTAGAGAAAGCTGTGCCCGCACCATTTGAACCACAAATCCAAGGAAGCCCTCTCACCCCCCCAAAGTCAAATCGTAATGTTAACGTTTCGCATACCAAGAAAAACGGTTCGAATTTCCCATATTTCCACCGCAAAATCCAACTACTTCCGCCGCCAAAGCATAACTCCCTTGACACTATTACCTGCCCCACCTTGTACCTTCTAATACGTAAACGCATGCTTTGTATATATAGGGCATCCTCCTCACCCCACAAAACGCGAGACATATCACCAAAGCGGCAACTTGTCTTCAAGCAGCATGGCCATGGCCACCGCCACGGCACGCCGCTCCCGCCGCCGTGCAATCTCTCCCTTCGACCGGAAGCACTGGCTCCAGCCGTTGCCCGCCAACGTCGACGTATCCGTCCGCCCGCCCACACGTTCTCCCATGGCCGTTCCCACCACGCCAATGACCATCCTCCACCACCGTTATTGCTCCGATCAGGCGAACATCACGTCCCCGAGGATCGGCTGCATGGGGCAGATCAAAGGGGACGGCAAGGAGGCTTCTATTTCCGTTATTGGTGCTCTGTTCCTTCTGAGGAAGATGTTCGGAAGGAGCGGAAAGGTGCAGGACGAGTGCGGCTTCGAGACGACGGCTGCGGAAGCGGTGGCGGCGAAGATAGATCCGCCGCAGCCAGTGCTGAGGAGGATGGCGGGGGGGAGGGAAGGGGAGTCGAGCCTGTGGTCGAGGAGGTGCGGAGTGGCGCCTCTTGATGGGCTGCGGCTCCATGCGATGGAGATGGTCTAATCTGACGACGAGGACCATTTTCGTTCCTTGGTTGATTTGTTATTTGATTAGATGGGGTTTATCTTGTTATTGATGCATGGTGTATATGCGTCCATTTATGGGATGGTAGCAATCAAAGGGCCTTTGTATTAGATGTTACTGATGTAATATCTTTTTACTTGGATGTCGGGGGGAGAGAGGTGGTGTCCAATATATTATTTTTTCTGAAAATAAAATTATTTTCTTATATACACATACACATATACATTATGCTAAAGTTGGGTCCTTCTGACTTTTCTTCTCATCGTGACACGTGGATGTTGAAAGGCTTCCATTTCTCTATTCTTTAACGAGACTCCCTCGTTCAAATGTATTATGTTCTCTGCATCTATTGCTTTCCATCCTCTATCCACAACTGGCGCTTGGCGAAGACAAGGAGTCTTCATCTTTGATGGGTCATGTGTCTCCACACCTTCTTCCTCTTTCTAGAACGACATTACACTAGATCTTCTCAAGGAGCGAATGACAAATCGAAGATCGAACTTGATCGATGGTGGTTGTTGATGTTCTCTTCGACTTGTGTGGATAGGATCTGGGATGATCAACAGTCAATGTATGATGTGTCCCTCCCTTCTCTTCGATCGATCGACAACAGGTTGTGATGGTTCTCACATAGCTAAAGCTTCTTCTCATGCAACATGCTCAAACGATCGGCGAGTCGGTTGCCGCGCTATTAGGGCTAAAGCACACCTTCTTCGGAGGGTTTTCGAAGCTTATTTGAGGGAAAAATGGAGTAGAGGCAGAGCCTCCTCCATCCTCTTCCGGAAGTCCCTTTCCACATAATGCTCTCAATCCTCATCTCCTTTGTTTTCTGTTGTTTTCTTTCTGTCATCTTCCATCACCATCATGTGCTACTTCTCATCCCTGTCATCTTCTTCTTTGATTTTTCGTTGTAACCAAACCCCCCAACCTGAGTTTATCTTCACGGTCCTTCCCCTTCGCTTCTACTACCCAAACCTTCCACTGACAAGCTTTTCCTCCGTCGCGCACGCCAGAGCATGTCCATCTCCCCTCCCCCAATCATGTCCCATGTCCCTTTCTCACATAACATGTAACTGAGCTTCGTTCGAGTTGAAGGTTCGTTTCAAGTCCATGGTAGGTTCACAACAGCAGAGTTTCTCTACAAACCTTCCAATTCAGGTCTTCCTCCAACAAATTGAGCACTATGGTTCTTAGATGTTTCCCAAGTACAGACCGTAAGAGATGTGCTGTGTAGATATCATTTATGGGGTTTTTAGGATTCAATACAATTGTAAAGTTGAAATGGATTATATTTGTAAGTGATTATGTATATAAATTCATTTCTCTACTCCAGGTCTTATCATAGCTTCTTAGGTGTTTCAGGTAATCTGTTATTATATTATAGCATAATTTCCTGAAATAGAATTTTTTCTATAATATGAAATGGTATACCTTATATACATTTAAGCGTGTAACTTGAATATATTGTTCTCCATTATATCAATGAAGATTAGGCTTTGGTATTAGATGTCGGCTTCTGTACATTATTGGTAAAATATTTTTTATTCCAGATTTATTGCTTTTCAATTAATTCAGATACTGTGTTATTTTCATATTGATTTTAAATGTTTAGTTATTTCATGAAGAAAATTTCGTGCTAGATGAACTTTGTATTTATTGCTAATTTTTTATTTGACTCAGATTATACTTTTTAGGGGACTTGATTCTTCAGTAACGGTAATATATTTTCCCCCATTTTTTAAACTATTTTATGATTATACAAGATTTGTTGTTTACAAAGGAACATCATGTAGTACTCCTCCATTGACATCTGAAAAATCAAAAAAAACCAAACAAAATGTTAATCACCAATAATACTTATATATACAGATCCAGAGTAAGTATTATACAGAAGCATATTATATGTCATCAATTACCCTGTGTTACAAATGGATTTACATGTTTATTATGTATACATATAATTTAGTTACAATAGTGTATGCATAACACATTGTAATTCAACATAATAATACATAGGTTGCACAGATCACTTTACGATATTTATTGTAATTTCTGTGTATACATAAAATGCACATACTTATTCATTGTGCATACATAAAATGATCATGAGATTACATAATTTTAGGTAATGCAAAAAATCAAACCATATATTACAATAGTGTATTATGTTTTCCCTAGGCCCTACATAATTATGTGATCATATGAGTATGTAGAAATTCCATGACACAGTTATGATACATTCTCGATTATGATATTGTAAGTCTACTATACACGGTGAATATTTTAGTTTTTCGAGTTTAACAATGTATTATGATACATTTATTCATAATAAGGCTCAATGAATACCATGCATTCTAAATTATATGATTAGTATACTGCAGAGTTTACCTCAACAGAGTAAAATGCCATAATCTGAACTACAATGTATTAGAACTTCCCCGCATATGATACATTTTTATCGTAGAATACAGAAATGTACTCATTATGTGGAATACATATAATGTAACTAATCAGTATGTGACTAAGATAAAAATATATCATATATGCTAACTCTGTTATATTTATAATCACATATGTGATTCCCTGTATTAGGTTGTGGAAAGATACATAATCTAAATGATTATTATATTATACAAAAATGTATCATAACCGTGAATGTAATTTATACATAGTCCACATAATCATAAATGTGTGTATGTGTATTGAGAATATATCATAATGTACAGTGATTATGTGAGGATTCGCAATGTAGAAATGTATCAAAATTACATTACATAGTTTACACAGTTGCACATTGTAAATCATAATACACTGTTAGTTGAGATTTATTCACAGTAAATTACATCTAATACAATAATCAATGGATTTTCCCTGTGTAACACATAATTATATGTGATAAGGGTTCAATGTATTAGAAGTGTATTTTGTTATCCATAGGCCATATAATTATGATACATTTCTAATAACGGGTAATTTTATAGGAACATGTATCATACATTGATATATAGGACATATCAATGTATCAGAATGCTAAAGAACATACATATTACATACATTGGATTATGTGTGCCTCATTATGTAATTTGAGGTCGTGAAATGTATAGTACGACACAACCTAAAATAATCATAAAATGTGATTATGCGAGGATTCACACATGATTATCGCCATGATTGATTATATGGCACATATAATCAAACTCAACATATTACACTCACGATCTAAAATTAGTACTAAAGTAATAAATAAATTTTGTGTATTAATTATTGTAATACTAATCTAGGTTGTGAGTGTGCATAGAAAGATATAACAAATTCATGGGAAAGCCTAATACCCTCTGTAATTTAATATTCATTTACTATATTCTTGGAAATCGCTATGAAGCGTGAGATCATACACTAGTATATATAATAGTGGAAGTAGCAACTGATGATTATTTATTTGGCATATGAAAGGTGAACAACCCTCGAAATACACTATTTAAAATGTGGAATAAATGTGTTGTAGTCGGCACTTTAGGATTGATAAAAAACTCATGTAATTAATTAATCAATATACGGGCGATTGTACTTATTTTACTTGGACAAGCTCAAGGTCGAACTCAGGGAGGCCACTATCTCCATAGGTTGATTATGAGATCATTTAGGTAGTAGGTTTTCAAGGAGATTTTTATGATATTTTTATGCAAATTATGAGTGAGATGCAAGTGTAGAATGACAGTTTTAAGGTCAAATTAGCCTAATAAAAAATCCCAATTAATGTGAAAATAAGCTCAGAAATCCAGAATGATATTTTTTCAAAATTATTTATGTAATGACAAATCCAAAACATATTTTTTATATTTTTATGGTATAAAATGCATGTGAAAAATGACTCTTTTACAGGGGTTTTCATTTAAATTTTCATGCAAACAATATGAAAAAATTATGAAAATTTGATAGAAGGTTAAATATGATGCAATTAGTCTGCTACATTTTTTGAATTTTGGATAAAAAAGAATAGTACATGAATTAAATAAATAGATTGTATGCTTTTTAGTAAATTAATTTTAATAATTTGCAAACAAAATTATTTTCCAGAAATAAAATCATCCTAGATGGGTCTAATTAATAGTAATCCCAGAGAGATTTTAAATCTTATAAATATTAAGTTTATGGAGAATTAAAAATGATATACTTGGAGCATAAAAACTTTTTTAAGAAAATATGCATTCAAGTTGTATCATTTTTGAACATATGTCATAACGTAATTAATTCTATAAAATTTACTTTTTGATGAATTTTTGGAGAAAGGATGATTTTATATGAATTACCGAAGCTCTGATGGATCAAATCAATAATTTTTGCACTTAAGCAATTTTAATTAATTAATTAAAGCTTACAAGGTTAAAAATAAATACTCACAAGATGTAGAAATAATTAAGAACAACATGCAATTCTTATAATTCAAAATAAGTGCCAAATGATTGTTTAAAAGATTACTTCAATATAGGGATCTTTGTGCAAATAAATCGAAAAATAGGAATAAAAAATAACATAATTAGTGCTTTTTTAATTACACAAAAATCACAGGGATTTTCTGCAATTTCTCCAGCATAGGGTGTGTGTTCCACGTGCTTTCTAGAGTCAAGAATGTGAGTGTAATTCACCAGAAGTATAAGGGGCTTTCCCATAATTGGCCCAATACCCACGCGCACAGCATGTGATGGCAGCCTTATGTGGAGACCTATCATGGCTTCAGGCTTCCCAAGACTGAGGCTTGGTCCTAGCCTTTGGATGGCACGATGTGGATGGAACATGAAGGTTCTGGTGGAGGAGTGGTTCCTGGGCTTCACGTGCAGAAAGTGTGACCATCGTTGAACCACCTGATGGAGATCGAGCAGTATCTATGCATCGACCAAGCACATATGCACATGGTGGTTAGTGGCGAATAATGGAGTATTGAAGGAGAATCGCTCGAACGAAGGTATGAGGGATCCTTAGTCAACAATCGACCAATACACCCTCAGTTGGGAGCCATTGTGATGAAGATTGGATAGTGAAGACCTATCGATGGAGATGGGGTCTGACCTACACAAGATGAACAGAGTGAGGGGGATGGCGATGGTCGGTGATTGTGGTGGAGGTCCGGGTTAATTCAAGCTTAAGTGAAGCTCGAAGATGATCATGACAAAGGTGTGTAACAGAAAAAGGAGATCATATGTTTGGTTGGATCGATTAGGGTGAGATCAACATAAGAAGAAGGAGGAGGAGAAGAAAATGTGAAGATGATTTGGGGAAGAAGACACAGCATGTAAAGCAAAATCCTTTGTCATACAAATGTGGTCGGATCAATTAGGGACATCACATTTATTCTTTCATTTTGGCTAAACTTCTTGGTAAAATACAATTAAATATTCACTAATTCTCACTCATTAATATTCTAATCATGTTAGTTAATATTATATATTTAGCTTTTATTTTATCCAAAATAAAATAATAAAGAGAAAAAGAAAATAAAAGAAAAGAAGGATGTAGATATGGAATATGTACATAATGATCCTAACCTTGAGACTGGGTTTATATTAACTTGATCGATAAAATAAATAAGGGAGATAAGGATCTTAATTTATAAAAATGTCAGAAAATCACAATCACAAAAATACATTTGCACATTACTTACCTTGTAGATATGTTCACATATTTTATTTTTCACTCAAATAATCTCAAATAGAAATATTTTCTTCACAAAAGTTATTTATAATAATATATATTAATTTATAAAAATATCAAACAATTATTTAATGTATAAGTAATTAATTATGATGATCCTAAAAAGCTATAAAAGCCAACTTCCAAGGTTCATAACTATTTATGAAATCTTCAAATTTACCAAACTTACATTTAAACTTCATTTTATAACTAATACTATTTATAAAAATACCATAAAAATATTAGAATAAAATGTGTGAGTTTTGATGTTTGGACCATTTGCCTATATATACTATATGTGTATATCTTTTTCATTTTCTACTAAATTATTCGTAATCTAATTTAACTAAATTCTCTTTCTAACTTGTAAATAAAAATCACTAAAAAAAATAAATGCCAATAACCCGGTTACAAAGTCGTGACTCCAAATTTTCAAACCTCATAACTCGGTTGTATGGACTTCGAACTGGACGTACTCACTTGTAAAGTTCGTTTTTAAAATCAATAATCAAATGAAACTAATTTCAATATAATTTAAGTTAATATGCAAAATTAGGTTTTGGTAGCCTATTGTTATAAATTGTACAATGTATCTTAATCTAATTTTATTTAATTTATGTCATTTCTTGTATTATTATGCTTTATTCATACTTTATTAATGTTTTGTTATTAAATTAAAATAAATATAAAATTACTAAACTAATTAATTTTTAATTAATTTATTTAATTACCTATTGTTTATTATTTAATTTATTTAATTATTTAATTAATTATTTACTTAAGTATTTTTATGTTGTTTTTCTTTCTCTCTCCTCTCCTTTCCCTCTCCACCATTTCTCTTATTCCTCTTCACTCGGCGCCACCACCCTCTTCCCTCCACTTTCTTCCTCCACAAACTGACCCAAAGACCGGTCACTAGCCATTCATCTAACCAACCCCCTCGCTATCATCCTCTATCGATGACACCCTTTGTCGTCGTGCGCTCCAAGTCTCCCCTCGCCTATAAAAAGACCCCCTCCCCCTCGTGCTAAAGGACATCCGCTATTTCACACTTTTTCTCCCAGTGAGCTGCGATCCGTACGAGAGAGCGAGTAACAGCATCCTCTGGTCGTCGTTTAGTGAGGTCGAGATCAAGTAAGGAGAGTGGAACGATTCATCACCGAAGTAGAGCTTCGCTCCTCTACGCCAGCCTCCTTGTCGCCGTGGGTAGAGGCTATAACCCAGCGGAGCTCCGCCGAGTTTTGCATCGACAGACGTGTCCTCCATCGCATTATCTCCACTTACAGGTTAGAAATCTCCTTCTTCCTAATTTTTTCTATATTGATTTACCTCTTTTCCTCCTTATTTCTACTTCTCCTCCCTCAATCTTCTGATTTCTCTCTCCTTTTCCTATGAATTCCTCTGATTTCCCAAATTCATCAAATTCCATCTCTGATCATTACCTCATTCCAATCAATTTATTTTTCCGCACCTTTCCAAACCTGATTACCTCGGGTCCCATCGATCTGAGCATATAGATCCACTCCACCATTTTGATAGATCCCATCCATTTCCACCCCATTTTGCATGTAACATTTGACTGAGGTATAGATCCTTCGAGCCTTTCACTACATCTGCAGGTCATGGAGATATGTCTTCACCCGATTAACACAACAACGTATTCTGGATCACGGGATCGATGATTAAACACATGCACGGACATCTGGAGATGAAGCACATTTCCATCGAGGAATAGCTTTAAAACCAATGAGGAGCATGCATCAAATCCAAACATCAGACTGATCGAGACCAAATTCAAACACATCAGCGCCAGGAATCGATCCTTAGCATTGATAAGCATAAGAAAATAACTCCGAGCATCGACCACCTTCTGGATATAAGCTAAAAGTGTAGCATCATTGAGAGATTGAAGCACCATTTGAATCAGTCGGACAAGAATCATTAGCACTGAAAACCTCCAGCATCTTCGAGGAGACCTGAACGAGAATCGCAAACTTAATTTGAACTGCTAGCCGCTCCTCTTTTCATCAATACCTTTATTGGAGATCAGAGAACGGATAACTTCATCATCGACTCACGAGATCAGCAACTAATTGAAGCTCTTCAACATCAACTCCAGATCTAACAAGCGTCGTCTAATCGAGATGAGACCAACCATTCAGTCAACCAGTTAGAGCATCAACGTGGAGAGCAAAACATACCTGCGGCATTACGAGCAGTACCTAGAGCTTCCGCGAAGATCTGAAATCAAGACCTTAGAGATCCAAAGCTCCGCCCTCAATTCAAAGCGCAACTTAATCGGGAACGAGAAAGGAAAAAAGCACTCCATGTTCTAGATTGCAGGAGAGACCTATGATCGAGAGCTAGATCGTACGGCTATTGCAGCGCTATACGGCAGCACAGGACACCGCTCAATCAAATTCGATCAAGCGGACGACAAAGTGCCACGCGTCAATAGCAGGGCAACGTAACTCCCACCGCTTAAGCCACCGTTCAAGGACGCACGTGAGTTGCATATGCGTGGCAGATATTTTAGGCAATTTTCTTATAAGTACTCAGAATATTCTTATATTCCCGAACAGGTTCTCATCAAGTGTAGTCACGTGGAGGGGCATGCATAATCTTAGTGATTTTGCACGAAACGCCCCGTAGACTATGTTATTTCCATACAAGTCAGCAACTATTAAGGTATGTGGCCCATCACTTGACTTTCTATGAGTTTTGCGCACAGACTTCATCATTTCCAGATAATTACAAAAAAACACCATATTTAATATATTGTATAATATATTGTTATATATGTATTAAAAAATACATAATATAATAATATAATAAAAATACATATAAATACCTAGTATTATACTATATACAGTAATAAAATAGTTTTAAAATTAAAAAGATTTTCTATTTTTAATAAATCATTTAAAAATACTAAAAAATACACAATTCGTAAAATACATAAAAATATATAAAGCACCTTTTAAATCTTAAAAAATTACCTACAGTATCGTTTATTATATTTTACATATAAACCAAAAACAAAATAAAAACTGGATATTAAAGCTAATAAAAAATTAAAATATATAAAAACATCAAAAAATATAACTAATTCTAGAAAAATCAGAAAAGTGCGCACAATACCTCTTCGAAAAGGTATTTTTATCTACTTTCCAGCAAAAATAAATGAAAATGTTTTCTTTATGTATACTTGACGAACCCAAAAGTCGTGCGGTCTAAAGTATCCACACATGGCGGGATCACGATGTCGCTGAGGCGACCGCTCACGAAACCCATGTCAATCAACAATTAACCCACAACAGAGATCAAACAATGAAAAGCAATATGTGGAGTTAAAATTTATTATAACTCTACAATGAATGTGTATAGTATGCAAGCATGTAGAGGTCGAACACAGAGAACAAGCAGGAGGGATCGGGCAATCAAGGCTCAAGAAGGAAAGTGATCAAATATCTATACAAGTGCTACTAGTATGGGTTTTCAATTTTATATTTTTTTATATTTTTTAATTTTTGATTTTATATTTTATATTTTATATTTTTATTTTTAATTTTTTGATTTTGTATTTTCTTTTTATTTTTTTATATTTTTGTATTTTCTTTTTCTTTTAATAAAGATATAAACTACAAGGAGTATATATACAAGAGAGATGAGAGAGATGTATAAATAGGTAAAAATATCTAAATTACAGTAAATGAAATATTTTTGGCTTTTTATATTTTTCTAATGTTTTTATGATTTTTCTAAATTTTTCTGAATTTTTTTGATATTTTTTAAGTCAAAAATACTAAAAACAGTGAATAAAATTGATGGTCGAAATTAAAATGAGGATAAAAATGTCAAACAGAGTCAAAAATTCCCCAAATTAATTTTCAAACAACGATAATGAAATAAGGAAAATTCAAACATAGAAATTAGATTTTTACGGTTTTTTAGGAATTTTAAATATTTTTATGAAGATTTTATGGGTTTTCTAATTTTTAGGAGTTTTCTTTAGTATTTTTTAGTGATTTTTGGTTAGATGTTAAAACACACAGAAACAAACAAAATATGATCTTTTTTGGAATTTTTCAAAAATGTTTTATAATTTTTTATGGAATTTTATAATGCAAACAGTGGAGAAAATGCATGTTCTTGGTAATTTATAAATAATAAAATGCAACAAAAATGCAAAATAAATACAGACCACAATAAATAAAATGCAAAAATGCAAAATAAATAGAGAAATGTAACAGACACACAATGATATTTTTTAAGATTTTTTAGGATTTTATAGATGCATGAAATAAATACAAACCACAAAGAGAAACTACACTACTAGCAAGGATATTATCATAAATATCTAGAACATCAAGGGCCAAAGTACAATTTTTCTACAAATTATAACGTATTAAAAATACTTTCTGGACTGAATATAAATAGCCAAAGCCGCAAGGGTAGTTCTGCAAAAAGCCAAGCCCACGTGCGTTGACATGCGCGTGACAGGGACTTAAATGCCATATTCCAAAAATCTGAGGGCTCATTTGCAAATAATCCTCAAAAATATAACTACGATAAATAGTACATGGACTAAATGGAAATATGCAAAGCTCTAGGGGGTCCCCTACAAAATGCCCTACACCTCACGCGCACAAGTACGTGAGGTGACGTGGTCGAGGACCTCTTCGTAATATAGCAAAGTCTGGGGGCCTAGTTGTAAATATTACAAAATATTTAAAGCTGCAGATGAAAGCTTGAGGTTCAAATGTTAAGTACAAAATTGGCGAGGGTAGAATGCAAAATTACCCACGCCTGAGCGCATCCAACGACTGCAGTTCTTTCCCTTGACACATGGCGGCACAAGAGCGCACCCCTTCACAATCGAACGGTTGTGATTAGATGATTCGAGCGGCGATCAACAGTGGAGGTTCGAAGGATTTGACAGCGACTGGCGATTCTGGGTCCAAGGCCTGATCTAACGGTCGTGGACCTCCCTGAATGAACAGGGAAAAACACGATCGAGCTCAAGCTTCAATCGGTGATCTGGCGGTGCTCCAACCACCTCCTTCGTGGCAGAAGGCCTAGTTCGACTCCTGGAAGGTCCCCCGACTCGCCGGTGGAGCCAAAATGGCTCGATGAGCCTCGGTGCACCACGACAAGGCCGGAGGAGACTAGGGGGTCGACCTAGTCATCGAGATGCCTAGGTCTCGGGGTTTCAGGTCATAAAATATTTACAATATTTTATTCTTTTTCTTTTCTTTATTCTATAATTTTAGCTTTAAAAATCGTATTTTATACACTATTTACACACATGCATGAATGCTAAAATGCAGGAATTAAAGGTATTTACATGTATTTGATAGGGTTTTTGAAGCCAAATGATAGAATAAAGATGATGAAATGGAGGTTCATCAATCCTATTTTTAAAATAAAAAATAAATCCTTTTTTAATAAAAAATAATTTTCAAACTTTAAAAATAATTCAAAAGCCATAAAAATCATAAAAGTCTCTAAAAATATCATTAAATGGTAAATAAAATTAGAAACATAAAAATTACAAAATAAAAGCCAAATAAAAAGTATAAAATAAAATACCTTTAATTTTCTACTTATTGGTATAAAAAACCACAAAATAATATAAAATTCATAAAATCAAATAAAAACCCAGAAAAGTTCCCTTAAAATAAATAAAAATTAGGAAACTCGTTTACCTTAGTTTCTCTACTATTTTACCTTAGTTTTCCACAGTTGCCTTCTTGAGTTCGACATTCCCATACTTACCGCTATACCTTTGAGTTTAGGAGTATAAATAAAAAATAAACTTTTCTAGTAAAATTCAATCGGTCACCACAAACTACAATTATCTATCTTTTTATAGGATCCGATCGGTGGATTTTTCAAATGGTGTCATTGCCAGGGAGGCAGTGCTAGGGTAGAGATTAGAGTCTTAGGTTTTAGGGTTTCGTTTTCTCTCTTGTTTGTCATCTTAATTTTTGTTGCATTTTCTCTCTCTTTCTTTTCTTGTATCTTTTACAGCTTTTGTGTTTGCTTTGTGTTGCGTGGCCTAGGTACCGAGGTCGGTTTCCTTGGGAGCCAAGCATCTGAGGTACTTGGAGACTGGTGTTCTTTGTAAGCCAGTTACAAAGGATCATCATGAGGCATGCACAAGGAGCCATATTCTTTTTCTCACTTTTATTTTCATTTTTTTATTTTTATGAGTCACGATGATGGATAGACGACCTCTCTTATCTCTTACAGCACCAGTTCCACACACCTACTCATACATCTAGGTTGAAGAATCCTCTCTTCGAACCTGGGTTTTCTCAGTTTCCTCCTTTGATTTCGTCCCTCAGGTCGGTTCACGAGAACCTCCTGTTTAATTCAGATTTGGGACATTCTATCTCTTCCAACTGTGATCTTGACCCTAGGGGTTCCTCTCATCCTCCTTGTTCTTATTCTCCACCTCCATTTACCATCCCACAACCTCATAGATTTATCACGGCCATACATGGATGAATTCTCCTTTCCAGAGATAGTTCTGAGTGGGAAGGGAGCATAGTCACATCATTTTTCAGAGATTCCAGATCAAGTAGTGATTAATGCCAGTCTTCTTGATTCCCTTGAGATTATGCAAACCCAGATTAGGGAGCAAAACCTTCTGAATACTGAGGTCCGAGTTTTGTTGATACAGTTGAGAGAGACGAGACATATTTTAGAGGATGATGAGCTAAATAGAGAGGATAGAGTACCTAAAAAACATGTACGTACAATGAATCAATTTCACGCACCTGGAGCTTCTTCTACTCGTAGGTGGATTTGACCTCCTTCATTCACGGATCAATTGTCCTCACATCTCAGACTATTCAGCTTTTACCCATCTTTCATGGGAAGTTCACTGAGGAGCCACATTCACATCTTTGAGAGTTCGATTTGATACGCAATACAGTACATGACTCTTGAGTTGACGAGGACACCATCCAAATGATATATTTTCCATTCTCCCTGGTCGATAGGGCCGCGTACTAGTTGCGACATTTAGGGGGAGTTATTACTACATGTGAGCAGCTTCATACTGAGTTCCTGAGCAGATTCTACACCGTTGGATGTACGAATGTTGCGAGGTCTCTCATTACCAGCTTTACCATGCTGGGGAGCGAGCCATTCCATGAGGCGTGGGACCGTTTTAGAGACCTAATTGATAGGTCCCCCCACCATTGCATTTTGAAGTCGAGCTTGGTTCAAAGTTTCTTCAGTGGGTTGACACCTAATCTGTAGGGGTTGGTGAGTTCTGCTTGTGGTGGATCATGCTTTTCGAAACATGAGGATGTTGTTTGGGATGATTTTGAGGAGATGGCCTCACATCATGTCAGTTTATCTCTGTCAGATTCTCATAATCGGATGGAGTCGCTTGTATTTCTTCACCAGTCTACTGTAGCACAAGTTGAGGAGGATCCATCAATTCCTACCTCTTCAGAGTCTTCGTCAGATGGGATGAGGATTCTTAACCAGATAAATCACCAGGATCTTATTGAGACAAGATGCCACCAGTTACACAAGCTCGACAAGATTGATGGGCTTGTGAGGAGCATTATTGACCTGAAGAATCAGATTGTACAAATGACATTTATTCAATCTGTAGGGTCACCATCTGCTTCCATGAGCAGAGAGAGCTTTATTTTCATCTGATACACAGTCTCCAGTATAGCAGATACATTACTTTCAGCATGAGTCTATGCCATACCCTATTGTCCATGAGATCGAGGCTCACCAGATTCAACCTTTTACTTAGTGAACGCTCGATTCTCTCTTTCAGTAGCCACCTCAACAGTCTTTGGATGACTCATCCAATTCTCTAGGACATTCCTATGTGAACTCGACTTTAGATGATCTTGCTGGTAGGATTACTGGTCAATATGAGATGTATAGGCAATATATGGATGAGTTCAAGCAGTAGATATTGGATCTTATGCGAGAACAACCCGCCATGCAAATACAACAGACATATTCTACTTCTCAGTCACATATATCATCAGATTATATGGTGGGTATTGATTTCTATCTCTGAGGAGTGGTAGAGTCCCAACAGGCAGTGACTCAACTAGGCATGTGTACATATGCACTGCTAGATGGTACTTTTGAGCCAGTTGAGCATGATGTTGATGGAGCAATACTAATGTCGCTAGTGTCCATGAGGATCTAAATGGTCGTGATGATGCCACCAAGTCTAAGAAGCAGGATGTAGAGATTGTGTTACCAATCATTCGTACCCAGTGATGAGGAGACAAAAATAGAAAAAATGAAAGAAGGAGAAAATCCAGAAAAAGAAATAAGGACAAGACTTCTTCTGCCATATCTTCTTTCCTGATGATATACGTGATGATAGTATTGATTCTACAAAAGAACCTCTCCTACTTCTTTTGATCCTCCATGTGTACATATTGGTGGGGAGGATGTACATATTCATTTTCCTCAAGCACTCCTCTTAATGAAAGGTGAGAAAAAAGAAAACCCCAAAAAAATTCAGATGCTAGATATGATGAAAGAGATGCATGGTAAATTCACCATCCATCTTACTCTTTCATAGGCCTTGGCACGCATTCCTCTTCTACAGAAAGGACTCAAGGAGAGAACTATAGTTCGTAGAAAGAAGTGGCAGCGCAACCATTATTCCGAGATTCATGTGTTGACCAAGGAGACTTGTTACGCTATTCAGAACCATCTCCAGCCAAGCATTCAAACACAAGAGCTTCATGTGCGAGATTTTAGAGCACTCATTTGATTGTACTCTATTAGATAGCGGATCTTCGATCAATCTCCTTCCTTCATCCTTGACAAGTTCAAGTTTGGACCTCTTTAACAAGCAGGATGGTCTTACAGTTTGCTGATAGATCGATCAAGAGGTCGAATGGATTGATTGAGGACATTATCATCACCATTCAGGGTTTGCAATTCCCTGTGGACTTCGTTTTGTTAGACATAGCGGTCTCTGAGTGTGTGATCGGTGCTCCGATCATATTAGGACGACCTTTTCTAGCGATAACAAAGGCTATTTATGATTATGGCACCAGGAATATGTGCTTTCGCATCCAAGGTGAGAGTATACATATAGATACAATCTAGGACCTCAGAGCTAGATCAGTTGGGTCAGAGTGAGCATCTGATGATGAGCTAGATAAACATCATGACTGTGATTTTGTGCAGATAGATGATGAGACACTTTGGGCTGAGCTGAGTACACAATATTACATCATGTTTTCAGGAGAGTCTGATATAAAGATACTTGATGATGGGAGATTGGAAAGCACAATTGTGGAGCAGACATAGTCAGAGGCTGAGGTAGATGATTCTAATGATGATCATTCTGAATTTTACTTTTGCTGTTCTGATATCGATCCCTCTATTGTAGATGTGGCTTTGGATTGCCAGATTTTTAACGAGTATATTCCGTGTCTGATTTCAACTGGGCTTACAACCGTTGAAGATCGAGCAAGTACAGTATAGTCAGTTATCAGATGAGCAGTCTCTAGACTAGTCAGATCTAGATAAGGATGAGCTTGTACATACAAACTTAGTAGCCTACACCCAAGCCCTCACTAGACAACTCTCTATATTCCTTCTCCCCCATATCTCAAGATGCTACCTTAGAACAAGTAATATTGATTCCTAGCTAGAGATCCAAAAACGTTTCTGCTCATTATCGCATCTGATCTGATGGAAGACCAAGAATCTCGTTTGATGGAGATTCTTGAAGAGAATCTCAAGGCAACTGGGTGATTAGTAGTTGATCTCCTTTATTCCAGCCATGTGCTTCCACTAAATTTTTCTATAGGATGATGCCAAACCAACTTGTGAATTTCAGCACAGGCTGAACCTGAATCTTCGAGAGGTGGTTATGAAGGAAATATCCAAGTGGTGAGTGCTGATTTTATCTATCCCATCTCCGACTCCAAGTGGGTCAGTCCATTACATGAGGTTAGGGATGAGCATGGGCCGGACTGGCCCAGGACCTGAAGGGCCCCGACCCAAGCCCACTTAAAACTTCGAGCCTTGGGCCGGGCCTAGGCCCGTAAATTTTTTTTTTGATTCGGCCCAAGCCCAGGCCCGGCCCAATTCCTATGGGCCTGGCTTGGGCCGGGCCTGCTCATCTTAACCCATTATATATTATTAACTTTGAGTTTGTGTTTAAAGTCAATCTCAATTCAAGTTAAGACGAGCTAAAATTATTTAAAACATATGCCATAATACTTGTAAAACAACTAAAACTCAATTCTATTGGAGATGATTTCTCATTTTATACAAGTCCACTCAATGTTATATACCATAAACGTCTCTCATTACTAGAATTGAAAGAGTGAACCAAGTTTACACAATTAACAACAATAGGTGCACCAGGCACTACATGTTAAGAAAATGGGCATAATGCTCGTATTGGGTAAAGGTTCAATAATAGAAAATATTTTAATAGAAAAATAAACACTAAAAACTCAAGAATAACCACCAGAATTCAAGACATAAACTAATTAAAAATAATATTTCTAAAATAAAATACAATGATCATCAACTCATATGTCCCACGCATGACTTTCTTGATTTATAAACATTGTATGAAGATAGGATACATGAACAGAATGTGCATGATAGGTGAGAGTTTCCATACGTGTAGGATATGGGAAGAGTTCGGGCCCTCTTCAAGTCGGGCCTGTGGGCTGGGTCGGGCTGGGCCAAGCCAAGCCCGAGCCCGGCCCAAAAAAATTTCGGGCCTAGAAATTAGACCCAAGCCCCGCCCAATGTTCGTTTGGGCTTGGGCCAGGCCGGGATTTTGGGGTTGGGCCGGGCAGGCCCAGCCCAATGCTCATCCCTACATGAGGTACCCAAGAAGACGGGTTTCACTACAGTGATTAGTGAGGACGAAAAGGAGATTGCTACCCGAGTACCAATTTCTTGGTGAGTCTGCGTGGACTACAGATGATTGAATCAAGCGAGCAAGAAGGATCACTTTCCATTACTATTTATTGATCAGCTTGTCGAGAGATTAAATAGGAAGAGCCATTATTTCTTTCTTGATGGGTACTCGGGGTAAAATCAGGTGGCCATTGCACCTGAAGACCAGGAAAAGACGATGTTCACATGTTCATTCGGAACGTATGCTTTTAGAAGGATTCTCTCCAGCTACATTCCAGAGGTGCATGCTTTCAATCTTTGTGGACATGGTGGTTGACTTTTTAGAGTTCTTCATGGATGGTGATGATTTAGATTCATGTCTTCCTAGCCTAGACCGATTTGTTCAGATATGTGATGAGGTTAGCCTCATTCTTTCTTGGGAGAAGAGTCATTTTATGATGATTCGGGAGATGGTCCTAGTCATATCATCTCCAATAGGGCTATGAAGGTCGATCTGGCCAAGATGAATATCATCAATAAGCTCAATCCACTGTCCAATTTGAAGCATTTACGGTCTTTTCTAGGGCATGTCAGTTTCTACCGACATTTCATTCAAGGGTTCAGTAAGATTGCTCAGCCGTTATCTGATATTATAGCAAAAGACACTGAGTTTATTGTTAATTATAAGTGTCTTTCATCTTTTGAGACTCTCAAGAGCATGGCTATAGAGGATCCTGTCCTTCGGCCACCCGATTGGTCTCTCCCATTCGAGATCATGACGAATGCTTCTGATTTTGTCGTTGGGACTGTTTTGGGATAGATGAAGGATGGCCTTCCATACGCCAAACACTACGCTAGCAAGACTTTTGATTCTGCCTAGTAGAATTACACCGCTAAGAGTCAAAGATTCGAGTACATTCTGTTGCTTGTAGATTATGCAAGGTTGTTGGATTGAGGCTATTTTTGCACTAGCCGCTAATACAAACACGGTTTGCAAGTCCCTAAGGAAGCATGTCATTTCATGGTTCGGGGTCCCTCGAATTCTTATCTCAGATTGGGGCATCCACTTCATAAATGACAAGGTAAGAGCACTTTCTAGCGAGTTCGATATTGACGATCGAGTTTCTACTTCGTACCATCCTCAGATTAATGGTCTAGCCGAGGTTTCGAATAGGGAGATTAAGATGATCTTGCAGAAGGTTGTTCACCCAAACTGAAAGGATTGGTCACAACTTTTGGAATTGGTTGTGCATATAGAGCATCCTTCAAGACACCATTGGGTACATATCCCTTTCGGTTCATTTATGGCAAGGCATGCTACTTACCTGTTAAGATCAAGCACAATTCATTGTGGGCAATGAAAGAAGTGATCTTCGATTTAGAAGATGCGGGAGATCAGAGGCATCCAGAGTTTGTAGCCCTAGAAGAGTTGAGAGATGAGGCATTCACGTGTAGCCTTCATTATAAGGAGCAAATGAAAGAATGACATAAAGCATACATCAGCCATAAAGCAGTTTGAGCCTGATCAAAGAGATTGACTATTCGAGCGAAACTCAAGTTATTTCCAAGGAAACTTCAGAGCAAGTGGAAAGGCCCTTATATAGTGCGAAAGTTGTACGGCAACGGTAGTATTGACATATCCGAGTTATCTTCTGAGTCCACCTTTCGAGTCAATGGTCAGCATTTGATGCCATTTCTTGATCATGAGACGTCGACCATTGAGGTCACCCCCATTCATTTTGTATAAGATGTGTTCTTCATTCTTCACATTCTGCATCTCATACCTGAGTTTCACGTTGATTTGTTCATTCTTTTCACCTTGTACATAAGTGTTTTCAATTTTATTCATTCATTCTTCCATTTTTATCTTACAACCCTAGGTCTTTCTTAGGATTTTTTATACTTAGGATGTACTTTATCATAAATATAGGGGGTGTAGACATTATGTTGTTCATATCGTAATATTCTATTACTCATCTTGTTGCTTATACTGAGGGTGTGCGTTACCATAAGTATATGGGGGTAGTATCGCTCGTTTACGTCTTTGATTGTTTTTTATTTTGTGTATAGTGTGATCTCTCACTTATCCCTCAACTATTTGCATTCTTCTCTATATTTAAGGATATTTTATCCTAAGTATGGGGGGACAAGCTGAGTCGTTAATTGTGCACATTCTCTTGATCTCAATCATCTTCATTTTTAAGTACGCTATCCTTAGGATTGGTTGATCCTAAGTATAAAGGATATGATTGACTTCTATTCTTTATTCATTTTTTGATCGTTATTGTATAGTATTCTTTTCACCAATCTATATTTATCTTGAGTTATGTCTTCCTTTATCACTTCTTGGGTCCTATGAAGACATAGTTCATGCTAAGTATAGGGGTGTGACGTATGTATATTCTATATATACTTTAGAAGCCATAACTCGTACTTTATTGTATTTTTAATAATACAACTCTAAAAGTATTGGTATATATTTTGGATTTCTAAAAGCCGATAGAAAACTGTAAATATGAAGTAGAAAAGGAGTTTTAAAAAGTAACGTGTTGTAAAATATATGTATTAAATTCTTAATTATATACAATTTGTAAATACATTCTTTCGTAAAATTTTGTATAAAATTTGTATAATCTTGTGTATATAAATATGTATAAAATTCTTTGTAAAATGCACATAGTTCATGTAAATTCATGTAATTGATTCAATTCAATAACTCTTTCAAAACTACCAAAAAAGGTAAAAGTTTAGAAATTCTGTAAAAATTTGCAAAATTCTTTAATTACATAAAAAACTTAATCCGGAAAAGTTCACTTCATAAAAATTGTTGCATTCATTCACATCTTAGAACAAGTTTGATTCTTGAATCGAATGGAGCTAAGTCTGAATGATGGAGCTTAGTTTAGGCCTTAATCCACTTAATTCTAAAGAAATTTGATTAGGAATTGGAATTAAGACTCTTCAGATCTTTTGTCTTAATTCTTTGGGTTCCATAAGACCGTGCTCGAAAATCAACTTAAACTTACCTAAGTAGGACACATGGTATCATCCATTTAACTCTTCTTCATTGGAAACAATTTTGAACTCATGTACTCTATCCTTAGCTCAACTTGCATACGGTTGCAAAGGGCGGTCTTTTTTGATGGTGCATTTTCATCCTTGTTTAGTAGCGTATACATCTAAAAATGAGATAGTGGGGTTGAAATAAAGCTTCGGATGAGGGAAGGATATGTTGGATAATTTTTCCAAGACCTAAAAAATGGACAGGAGAAAAGATATTATATCTGTCGGGGCACAAAAGATCAATGCATTGCAACAATGATTTTCTATCAAAAAGAAGCCAAATACCAAATACAAACATGACCACAATGGTCCAAGCTTCAGATAGCATGCATATCTTAGTGGAGACTTGGCTAAACTGGACAAGCTTCACAGGAGATATCACTACACTATTCACACTTCATTCTCTTCCCAATCTTCTATTTCTCTATCTATTTGATTGTGTACACAATACGACCTAACCTTAGAAGGAATACCCCCCTCCTCGAGGATCGAGTAGCTAGATGAGGGCTAAATGGGGGTGTATTACTGGGATGGGCGGTTTCTTTGTTTCTTCAAACAGGAAGAGCTAATACCTTTTCCACACAATACAAATTGACTTCAAATATGAATAGTTTGTGATATTGATGGGTGGATCCGAGCTAGTTGCTGAGGCGAACCTGATAGGGATTTTGGAATTGGAGGGTTGTTGAGACTTAAATCCTAATTCTAATGACGTCTCGACAAACTATTAATCCGAAGGCATGTTCCAAGTCCTTGATTTTGGGTGAAGTGAAAATTGATTTAAAGAAATAAGCATGTTCTAAGTTCTTTTATTTTATTTTTTTTATTTTCCTTTGTCTTTCACTTATTTACAGACTAAGTATTTGCTAAGGGACTAACAAAGGTAAAGTATAGGTGACTGATGAATCCATAATTCATCATCTTTATTCTTTCATTTTGGTTAAAATCATTGGTAAAATACATGTAAATATTTACTAATTCTCAGTAATTAAAATTCCAACCACATTTGTTAATATTTAGCACTTATTTTATCTAAATAAAATAATAAAATAAAAAGAAAAAGTATGTAGGTATGGAATATGTACATGCGGATCCTAACCCCGAGACCTAGTCTATATTGACGTGGTCGAGAAAATAAATAAGTACGGAGAGATAAGGACCTTAATTTATAAAAATGTCAGAAAATCAAGATCACAAAAATACATTTACCCATTTTTAACCTTGTACATATGTTCACCTATTTAATTTATCATTCATATCATCTCAAATCAAAATATCTTCTTCACGGAAAGTACTTATAATAATATATATTAATTTATAAAAATATAATAAAAATTTTTTATTGTGTGAATAATTAATTATGATGAACCTAGAAAGCTGTAAAAGCTAACTTTTAATGTTCATAACTATTTATAGAAAACTTCAAATTTATCAACTCAATTTTAAACTTCATTTTATAACTAATACTATTTATTAAAATATCAAAAAATATTAGAATAAAATGTATGAGTTTTGACGTTTGGTCCCCATTACCTATATGTACTATATGTGTATTATATTCTTCATTTTCTATTATATTATTCCAAATCACGTTTAACTTAATTCTTTTTCTTACTTATTTATAAAAATCGCTAAATAAATATAAAAATATAACGTAAAATTATTTGTTATAATGCCAATAAATCCCAAAGTTACAACGTCGTGACCCTAAACTTCTAGACCTCATAACTCAGTCATATGAACTCCGATTTTAAAGTTCGTTTATAAACTTATCTATCAAATGAATCTGATTTCACTAAAATGGGAGTTAATATGCAAAAAGTAGGGTTTGATAACCTATTAGTATAAATTATACAATGTATTTTAATCTTATTTTATTCAATTCTTATATTTTGTATACTTTATTAATGTTTTACTAATATTTTATTATTAAAGTATAACAAATATATAATTATTAATTATTAATTTAGTTATTAATATTTAATTTATTTAATTATCTCTCTATTTATTTTTTATTTTATTATCTGTTTATTTATTTATTATTTTAATTTTAATTTTCTTTCTCTCTCCTCTCATTTCCCTCTCCCCCGTTTCTCTCCTTCCATTTCACCCGAGGTCACAACCCTCTTCCCTCCACTTTTTTCCTCCGCCAACTAACCCAACTATCGGTCGTTGGTCGTTCATCTAACCAACCCCCCAGCTATCGTCCTCCATCGGTGACACCGTCCGTCGTTGTGTGCTCCTAGTCTCCCCTCGCCTATATAAAGTCCTCCTCCCCCTTGAGCTAAAGGACATCCACCATTTCACACTTTTTCTCCCAGTGAGCTCCGGTCTGCGTGAGAGAGCGAGTGATAGCATCCTCTGGTTGTTGTTGAGTGAGGTTGAGATCAAGTAAGTAGAGCCAGCCTCCTCATCACCGTGGGTTGAGGCCATGACCCAACGGAGCTCCACCAAGTTCCGCATCGACAAGCGTGTCCTCCATTTCATCTATCTCCACTTCCATGTTAGATATCTCCTTCTTCTCAATTTCTTCTATTCCGATTTACCTCTTTTCATCTATTTTTATTCTACTTCTCCTCCCTTAATCTTCTGATTTCTCTATCATTTTGCTCTGAATTCCTCTGATTTCTCAAATTCATCAAATTCCATCCCCGATCATTACCTCATTCTAATCGATTCGTTTCTCTGCACCCTTCCAAACCTGATCACATCAGGTCCCATCGACTTGAGCATCTAGATCCACTCCACCATTTCAACAGATCCCATCCATTTCCACCATGTTTTGTGTGTAACCATTTGGCCGAAGTATAGATCCTACGAGCCTTTCACTACACCTACAGGTTCTAGAGATCTGACTCCACTCGAGGAACACAATAGCATATTCTGGAGCACGGGATCGACGATCAAAAACATGTACAAACATATGGAGATGAAGCACGTTCACATCGAGGAATAGCTCTGAAGCCAACAAGGAACATGCATCGGATCCAAATATCGAACTGATCGAGAATAGATTCAAACACATCACAGCTTGGAATCGATCCTTAGCATTGAGAAGCATAAGAAAATAACTCCGAGCGTCGACTGCCTTCTGGATACAATATAAGAGCATAGCATCATCGAGCGATTGAAGCACCATTTGAATCACTCAGACGAGAAGGATTAGCACCGAAAACTCCAACATCTATGAGGAGATCTGAACGAGAATTGTAAGCCTAATTTGAAACACTAGTAGCACCGTTGTTCGTCGATACCTTTACTGAAGATCCGAAAATGGATAACATCATCATTGAATCGCGAAATCGACAATGAATCAAAGCTCTACAACATCAACTCCAGATCTAACAATCATCGCCTGATCGAGATGAGACCACACCGCTTAAGCCACCACTCAAGGACAAACGTGAGTCGAGTGTGCATGGCAGATATTTTGGGTAATTTTCGTAGAAGTACTCAGAATATTCTTATATTCACAAACAAGTTCCCACCAATTGCAGTCACGTAGAGAGGAATTTATGATCTTGGTGATTTTGTACGAAACACCTCATTGAATGTGTTATTTCCATATAGGTGTAGTAGCTATTAAGGCATGTGGCCGACCACGTGACTTTCTGCGAGTTTTGCATACAGACTCCCTGATTTCTAGAAAATTACAAAAAAACCCATATCCGGTATATATATACTATAGTATTATATGCATATTAAAAAAAATACATAATATAAAAATACATATAAATACCTAGCATTATATATATACAGTTATAAAAAAAATTTAAAAAATAAAAAAGTTTTTTATTTTTAATAATTATTTAAAAATACTAAAAAATACATTAAAAATATACAAAAAATCTTTCAAAATCTTTAAAATATTACCTACAGTATCTTTTACTATATTTTACATAGCAAACCAAAAAATAAAAATTGGATATTAAAACTAATAAAAAATCAAAATACATATAACGTCAAAAAATATAACTAAGTCTAGAAAAATCGAAAAAATATGCTTGATACCTCATTAAAAAGGTATTTTTACCTACTTTCTAGTAAAATAAAAGAAAAATATTTTCTTATTGTTTACTACTTTAAAAATAAAAAAATCCCTATTTTCAATAAAAATAATTTCCAACTTTCAAAATAATTCAAAAGCCATAAAAATCTTAAAAACCTCTAAAATTTTCATAAAAGCTGTAAATAAAATTAAAAACATAAAACTACATAATAAAAACCAAATAAAAAAATAAACCAAATACCTATATTTCTCTACTCATAGGTATATAAAACCAAAAAAATAATATAAAATTCATAAAATCAAATAAAATTCTAGAAAAAATCCTTAAAATAAATAAAAATTAGAAACTCTTTTACCTTATTTTTTCTATTAATTTACCTTAGTTTTCCACATTTTGCCTCCCTGAGTTCGACACTACTGTACTTATCGCTATACCTTTGAGGTTAGGAGTATAAATAATAAAAATAAAATTTTCTAGTAAAATTCAATAGGTCACCAAAACGATGGTTGTCTTTTCTTTTTAGATGATCCGATCGACGGATTTTTCTATAGGGGACTCTTTAAGGGTGGTTTGTTCGAGTGAGAATGGTAGAGATGGTGAGGGTGAGGCGAGGGTTGCAGTGAGTGGCATAGAAAGCACCATGTGGTGAGGTAAATATAAAATAAATAAAATAAAAGAATGTAAAGTACAATAAATAAATAGAAGGCAGGGAAAATCAAGGTCTTGGATGAAGTGTGGTCATCCAACGACCTTTGAGAGTGTGGGTTAAGAGGGTTTAATAGGAGCCACATGGCGACTCCTAAGATGCCATGTGTCGCTCACACAACAATATGAAATTAAAATTAAAAGAAAATTCAAAATAAAATAGAAATAATGTGAAATCAAAAATAATGTTGCAGTTTATTATCTCCAAATTAGGGTTCGGGTTTAATTGACAAGTATACAAGTTAGCACTTTTTCGATATTTTTCATTTATTAATGTTAGTATTATGTACACAATGGAGCTGATTTTATTTGGTTTGGAAATAGTGAAAAATAAACAAAAATATGGGAAGTCATGATAATATACATGTGTTTATTTACACAAAATTTATGGCTTCTTATAAATGCAATTATGAATGATAAAATATGAATCTTATTTACACATGTGTGAATGCTAATAATGCGATATAAATGATTAAATGCAATTAATTACTTAGTAACATAGTTCTATTTTCATCTTTTAAAGTGATAAATTACATATTCATCAACCCCCTATACGTAAACCTTGCTTGTCCCCGAGCAACAAAAATGCATAAGTGAAATGATATTGTGTTCCATACCAAGGATATGACAAAATGTGAAAATGGAGCTCGACTCGACCTTTGGATTAATAATGTGGCAGGACTCCTTATGAGAATAGGATTTTAAAAACAACAACCTCTAATTTGTACAAGTCATCATCCAGGCTCGACTCAGAATTTTTATTAGATCAACCCCTCCCAAAGTATCCTACATGCACATTGAATAATTGTCTATAGTGTGTGAAAGGTGTTTGCTCTTCTCATCCAAGATGCCTAACTAGCATGCAATCTCTTCCTCCGGTAACTCGTCCTCGGGGACTAAGGTATTTCCTTCTAAGTTTAGGAACGTGCTAATTCACAATGAATATAGAGAGAAGGCTAAAAGAATGGGAAAAGAATTGAAGGGTGGCCAGTGTAGTCACTCTTGTGTGAAGCTTGGCCAGTATATGCAAGTCTCCACCAAGATCTTCAGTGTATCTGAACTTTGGACCATTGTGGTCAAATGACATTCTTTTTTTGTAAACTTCTTCTTTTTGGTAGGAATTGTGATTGCTTTGCATTGATCTTTTTTGCCCCGACGGATATAGAATCATTTGTTTCTCCCATGTTTTGAGATCTTAGAAAAAATTGTAATAGCAGTCCATCCCTCATTCGGAGCTTTATTTCAACTTTTGCTCTGATCTTTAGATGTCCATGCTAACAAAGAAAAAGACACACAATCTTCCAACACCTCATCTGAGTGGAGCTAAGTGTGCAGTATAGAGTACAAATCAGTTCCCTATCCAAGAGTGTACTCAAATGAGGTGACCATGTTAGATACTGAGAGTCAAAATCTAGACATTACCTTGTGAAAATTGGAGAATTAAGTATATGACTTGATGTTTCTAAAATTCTGCTTCTAAGTGAAGTTCCTTTAAAATTTAAGTGGATTAAGGTCAGGTCAATCCCACTATCAATTTTTACTCATAACTCGGTCCAGAACCCGTTGATTTCTACTTTGCATATGCATGATATGATAATGAAATGCAAATGAAATGAAATGCACATGAATGAAGTGCATATATTTTATATATTTGCAGAAATGAATGAGAATCTATTTTTTATTTAATAAAAAGTTTTGTTATGTACCTCATTTTACAATAATTTACGACACAAGTATTGTTTACAAAAGCTATACAAGAATTTTACAAAGAGTATTAATAACAAAAATTTACACAAATTATATATTTTACAACATGTACACATTATATAATTTTACGTGTATTTTACATATTTTACAAATGTATATTTTTTACAAATTTTTCCATCCCATATTTATTAGATATTATATATATATATGTATGTATGTATGTCTAATATGTGGAAGTATGAGCTATTGATAAAGTATATTTGTAATATACACACACACCTCATATACTTAGTGTGTATTATGTCCTCAGAGCAAACAAATCGAGGAAGAGATATAGGACAGTGAAAAGAATGGAAGTAAATAAGTCAACTTGTCCCCCTATACTTAGGCTATCTTAGGCTATGGTTGGCCTAAGTACAGAAGAAGAACAAAAATGAAACGGCCGAGGTCAAGAGGAGAAGAAAATGGATGAGTATATAGAGTGTGTATCTGTCCCCGATAATAATTATGCTCTGGTCAGCCTAAGTATAGAAAAGGGGTAAGTGTGAGAACCGATGGTGTTAGGGAATATATAGAGAAATACGAAAAAGAAAAGAAAAAACAACTCGATCACTTATCCTCATATATTTAAGATCCAGTCATCCAAAGTATAGCCACAAAATGAAAGTGATACGAAACTGGGGTGTGTAATGCGAATCACGGGAGAGGGTGGGAGCAAAAAGTAGAAAAACTATACAAGATAGAGTGAGAATATACATGTCTCAAGAAGATTTGCCATTCACGGAGAGCCTCCAAGATCCACGACGACGGCGTGGGATTCGAGCTGAGATTCACGTGCCTCCCCTTCTTTTGTCGTTCCATCCACAGCTCTCAAATTCAAAGTCCTGCCTTACAAAATAGATCGATCGATTCTTCGTTGTAGGATAGAGAATTCCTCGCTGTAGGTATATCTGCTAATTTCCCAGACGTCCAAATCACGGCCGTGGTGCCGATTGGAACCGTAGATCGATCAAATGACTTGTAAGTATTATTTTAAATATGCGAAAGCAACCGGTCTCTACGTTGATTTTAATAATAACAAAACGACGATAATCACTGATCCACTTGACAAAATGAAAAGCCTGGGGTCGTTCTCGAATGGACTCCCATCATAGTAAAGAAGTATTTATCCGTGGAGAAAGCGGTGCCCGCACCATTTGAACCTCAAATCCAAGTAAGCGCTCTCATTCCCCCAGAGTCAAATCGTAATATTAACGTTCCACGTATTCAAGTCGTATTGGTAATATTAACGTTCCACATATTAAAAAAAGGGATATTTACACCCATAACCCTGAGTAATATGGTAATTACCCCAGGAACCCTGCGTAATAGCGAATTACATACAGAACCTCGAATAATGCTTAACCTTTACATGACATAACCCTATGTGAAGTTCCGTCCGAATTCTCCGTTAACAATGTCGGAAAAACACATGTCTTGACCATTTTGCCCTTTGAAATACATCATATTTATAATATGATGCCATTTGTATATTAAAAAAGTTGATGCCCCCTCTCCCTGGCAAACCGAAGTCCTCCATCACGCGCGTCCCCGGCAAGCGGCTCCCTCCGACCCGCACGTCCGCCACCAGCATGGAGCTCCAACCTTCCTCCGGTTGTCACCCCGAGCTCCAACCCTCATCCCCTGGTTCCTCCTGGAAGCTCTGGCCGAGCAGCCCCCTCCCTCAAACCCGGGCTGTCCCCCAAGCTCCAGCCCCCTCCCCGGGTTCCTCCTGCTCGAAGCCCCTGCCTCTGGGCGATCCATCCCTCCCGGAAGCTCCGCCGCCCCCTGCCCACTCCTGCTCGAAGCCCCCTGCCCCCTGGGCGACCCATCCCGAAGCCCCCCTCCTCCATCGGCACTGCAGCAGCAGAGAGATCCCCAAGGAAGAAATGCCCATCCTCCAATTGCGAGATCACACCCATTATCCACCTCCGATCAACGATTGAATAGGTGTTATCTATGCATCTCACCAAATCCCATTTATATCAACAGGAACACATACCCTCACTCAAAAAATGATCACACAGACAAAATAACTCGCACCTCCGAGACACCGGCCTCCATCATGGTCACATAGAACACTGGCCGAGAGAAATGCTCATCCCTCGAGATCCTCTGATGAAGAAGCTGGAACCTATCTCTGTAAAGCGCAGCCTTCGCAGTATCACACCCGTGGATCGGCAGCTTATATGCGTGCCTAACAGATCGATTGTGATTATCGTAATACCTTGACATCGTAACGAAAATTGATTCTACTAGATTTTCGTCGTGAAATTACTCGAAAAATTGCTTCTTGGTGGGATCGAAGCGGAATTTGGGGACTAAGAAGGCATCGACGACACGAAGAGCAGTCCCGGCGGTGCCGTTGCGGTGGGTGTCTTCGGACTGAACGGCGGAGTCCGCTTCGAGGAGGAAGGAGATTACGTGGTTTACGAAATCCTTGTCGAGGATGTTGGATTTCACTGCAAATTGAAGAGATCATGAGGAAGGGGTGCCAAAATGGATGGGGATTGAGGAGCGGGGCGGGGAGTACGGGAGACGTAGTCGATCTCGTCGATGAAGAGGTCTAGGGCATCGTCGAGGGAGTCGGGGAAGCGGGAGAGGAAGGAGAGGACCTCGTCGAGGGCGGAGGGTGAAGCTCCTCAGCTTGAACTTCCTCAGCACCTTCTTCCTTGAGCCCGCCGCCGCGTCTGTGCCCATCGGTGGATGCTCCGGTGTGGCATCGACGCGGGGGTATGGGTCTTTTGGGCTCGGGGGAGGGGGTGCTGTAGCCGTTGCAGCTCAGCCTGTTCTGCAGTAGTGGCGGGAGCGGCTCGATCTTGATGTAGCGGTTTGCACGAATTTGTACACGAGCCTACAAATCTGCTCCGTTCTGATTGCCCCGAAGGATCAGTGTAGTAAGAGACGACAGACCACCGATGGCCTCCCCGGCAAATTTGGCTCCGCGGAAGCCCCCTCGGCACACCACTGCTCCGCTGCCCCCCGCACACTCATGCTCCCCTGCTCTGCTACTCCCCGCCCTCCCCTGGGCGACCCATCCTCCGCGGAAGCCCTCCCCCCTCCGCAAACCTCTGCTCCGCCGCCCTCCGCCCACCCCTGGGCGACCCCCCGTGCCCGGCTCCAGTTCGCAGGACTCCCTCACCTGGAAAGCCTATGTCTTTTCTTTTTCTTTTTGAGTTAATCTCAGCCGTTAGATTAATGATCTGTTAGATTAACTCAACTATCTGGTTGAGTTAACAGATTAAACTAACGGAGGGTTGTGAATGTAAAACGGAGCGATTATTCGGGGTTCTGTATGTGATTCGCTATTACGCAGGGTTCCTGGGGTAATTACCATATTACTCAGGGTTATGGGTGTAAATATCCCTTAAAAAAACGGTTCGAACTTCCCATATTTCCATCGCAAAATCCAACTACTTCCCCCGCCAAAGCATAACTCCCTTGACCATAGCACCTACCCCCCTTGTACCTTCGAATACGTACACACATGGATTGTACAAATAGGGAATCCTCCTCACCCCACAGAACGCGAGACATATCACCAAAGCGGCTACTCATCCTTCAAGCGACGTGGCGATGGCCACCGCCACGGCACGCCGCTCCCGCCGCCGTGCAATCTCTCCCTTCGACCGGAAGCACTGGCTCCAGCCGTTGCCCGCCAACGTCGACGTATCCGTCCGCCCGCCCACACGTTCTCCCATGGCCGTTCCCACCGCCCCAATGACCATCCTCCACCACCGCTATTGCTCTGATCAGGCAAACATCACGTCCCCGAGGATCGGCTGCATGGGGCAGATCAAAGGGGACGGCAAGGAGGCTTCTATTTCCGTTATTGGTGCTCTCTTCCTTCTGAGGAAGATGTTCGGAAGGAGCGGAAAGGTGCAGGACGAGTGCGGCTTCGAGACGACAGCTGCGGAAGCGGTGGCGGCGAAGATAGATCCGCCGCAGCCAGTGCTGAGGAGGATGGCGGGGGGGAGGGAAGGGGGATCGAGCCTGTGGTCGAGGAGGTGCGGAGTGGCGCCTCTTGATGGGCTGCAGCTCCATGCGATGGAGATGGTCTAATCGTACGACGAGGACCATTTTCGTTCCTTGGTTGATTTGTTATTTAATTAGATGGGCTTTATCTTGTTATTGATGCATGGTGTATATGCGTCCATTTATGGGATGATAGCAATCAAAGGGCCTTTGTATTAGATGTTACTGATGTAATATCTTTTTACTTGGATATCGGAGAGAGAGGAGGTGTCCAATATATTATTTTTTTCTGAAAATAGAAATTATTTTCTTATCGATTTTATCATATATTAAAGAGGGGGTTTACCTCTCCACCTATAAGTTTTTGGGCAGAAAATTTCTGTTTTGCCCCTCTCTCTTTGTCTTCTCATTACACCAAATGGAAATTATTGAGAAGAAGTACCAGAATCTAGACAAGCTCGATAAGTTTGACAAGCTTGAGAGATGCTTTAGTGATCTGAAGACACAGATTATGTGCCTTCAAGAGATTCAAGCAGTTTCAAATAAGTCTACTAGATTACATGCTGACTCAGGAACCCGATACCGAGGCATACTTCCGAGGTCTCCAGTACAACACATTTACCATGTGCACTCTGAGCCGACTCATCAGCACTCGGTGTACCCGCAACTTCAGCAGACACCATCATCTGACACTCAGATGATGGTGTATCAGAGAGATCAACCCTTGGCATCCATAACCCCTGAGATGCTTGAGACATTGACTGAGGTTAATGGGATTTGGTACAACCAACCACAACACCTAGGGATCCGTCGCGATCATCCTGATTTCCATTGGTCTACAGAAAGTGCCTCTTCTCAGCAGCCATCACAGGCAACAATGAGGCAAAACAGATAATATCAGCAGCATTCATGTCCTCGTCATTACCAGCAGCCTCAATGGAGGCAGAGCACATACCAGACTCAGTATCAACAAATTATCCTCTACAACAACAGCCAGCTCCGCAGTAGCATCAGTATCATCAAGGTGACTCATATGGGTCTGATGGGCCTTTCTATGATAACCCAACATTAGAAGCCCTCGCCAACCTGATTACTGACCAACATGCCTCTTTTAGGCGAGAAATGGATGAGTTCAAAACCCATGCCACTGATTTGATTAAAGAGAAGTCTGCCTTTCCTGCTCAGGTAGAGCCAAAACTGGAGAATTTGAAGTAAAAGTCAGAGCAGGTAGACTTGACCGAGCCCACCCTCCAGTCATAGGTATTTCCAGATGATTATCTTTTCTGTGATGATACTGATTTTATCTCTTAGGAGCAGTAGGATGCCACTAGGTGGAGGCTCAATTAGGCTCGACGAGGATATACCTAAGGATACATGCAAGCATGTTGAGGACATTGATGGCGGTACTGAAGTCATCTTTCCCTTTGACATTAGGAATAGTGGTGTTAAAGCCACCAAGTCTGAAGAGCAGCCGGAGCTGAATGCCAACATAGTTGCTTTGCCTTTCTTGGTATCTAGTGATGATGAGAGAAAATCCCAAAAAAAGTACAAAAGAGAAGAAATCGAAAAAGAAATAAAAAGATAGTTGATCAATACATATCTTTCTCTGATGATTCAAAGAAAGCAAGTCCCAGTTTTTCAAAAACATTTCCTTCTTCTTCTACTGATCCTCCTATCGTACATACTAATCAGTAGGATGTACAGATTCCTTTTCCCAAAATACTCTGCTAGAAAAAAGGTGATAAAAAGAAAACAACAAAAAGATCCAAATGAATGATCTGACAAAAGAGACGATCGATAAGTTTACGATCCAATTCACTCTTTCGGAAGCCTTGGCACACATCCCTCTTCTGTAGAAGAGTCTCAAAGAGCGAACTACCATCCACATAAAGAAGAGGCAGCGTAATCATTATTCTAAGATCCATGTGTTGACCAAAGAAACCTGCCATGCTATTCAGAACCGTCACCCAGCCAAAGGATCAGATACGGGAGCGTCATATATCAAAGTCAAGATCCTCGATCAGACTTTCAATCGAACTCTATTAGATAGAGAATCTTCGATTAATCTTCTTTCTTCATCCCCACTCGACAAGTTCGAGTCTGGGCCCCTTCGACCAAGCCGAACAGTCTTGCAATTTGCTGATAGATTGATCAAGAGGTCAAAGGGTTTAATTGAAGACGTTATCGTCACCACTCGGGGTTTGCAATTCCCCGTGGACTTTTTCGTGTTGGACATGACGGTCCCTGAATGCGTGACCGATACCCCGATCATATTAGGATGATCTTTTCTGGCGATAGCAAAGGTTGTTTCCGACTATGGTACTGGGAATGTGTACATTCACGTCTAAGGTGAAAGTATACATATAAAGACGATTCAAGATCATCAATTCAGATTAGCTGAATCAGAGCAAGCATCTGATGATGAACCCGATAGTCATCAGGATTGTGATTTTGTACAAATAGATGATGAGGTCGTCTGGGCCGAACCTAGCACTCAATCTTTTATCACACTTTCAGTCAAAGCTGAGATTCAGATATCCGATGATGGGAGATTGGAGAACACAATCCTGGAGCCGAATAGTGAGAATCTTGATGGAGACAATTCTAAGATTTTTTTCAGATCATTCAGATATTCTTTATCCCTTTGAGTTAGAAGTGAACATTCATAGCTGTCAATTACCTTCAGGGCAATCAGATTCCAACGATGTTGATTGGAAGTGCTTCGTTGAATTCTTATCGCTTCAGACTTCGTCTATAGAGCCTACAACCAGCTTGGAGATTAAATCAGATCAGAATATCTAAAAATCTCCAGTTCTTTCTGAGTCACAGCAGGCTGAGCTTACGCAGACGGACTTAGTAGCCTATACGCAAGCCTTTATTAAACCAGCTCTTCATGTTCCTTCTCCTCCTGAGCTCAAACCGTTACCTCATAGCATGAAGTGCCAATTCCTTGCTGGAGAGCCTAAAATATATCCGGTTATCATTGCTTCTGATTTGACCGATAAACAAGAATCTTGTCTGATGGAGATTCTTGAAAAGAACCGTAAGGCGGTTGATGAATCCTTGAATCTCTCTTTTATTTTTCTATGTTAGTTACTTATCTTAGCAAAGCAGCATGTAAATACTTGTAAAAACAACAACTTAGCATTCTGCATGCATTTGTTTATATCTCATAATTAGCATGTTTTTTGTGCAAAAATAAAAGAGTAAAGGAAAAGAAAAAGGAAGGGGGTATTTAGAATAAATACAGAGTGATCAGAACCCCAAGAGAAGGTCAAACCTTGACCTGATCGCAAAATAAAATAAGTAGAGAGAGATATTGTCTACTTTGTGTTTTGCATATTACCTATATTTATACATAACTATTTTGAAAATAAAAGTAAATTATTATTTTTAATCCCTTATATATATTTAGAGACAATATAAAAACAAATAAAAATTAGAAAAAGTTAATAAGAATAAAATAAAATCCTCTTTTCATTGTGCAAAACACATGTGTACATATCACATTCACTCTTCATTATATACTTTTAAATAATATATAAAAATAAAATAAAAATTATTTTGTATTCCAAAAAATATGTTGAAAGTAAATAAAATATAAAATCAGGTTATTTATATATAAATAAAATAATAAAAATACTTGTACATAATACTTATGTATATTATACCCATATATAATACTATATAATGTATATACATTAATTTATTTTTCATAAAAATAATTAGAAGGCATAGGAAAAATACTTTCAAAAAATAAATATTTTTCATTTTATACACTTTTTAATTTAAATTCATTTATTATTTTAAATTTAATTATCTTTATTTTCTTCTCTATTTTGTCTTGTAGCTTATTTTGTTTGCATCCTCCACCGCTTCTGATTAGGCCAACTCAGATTGGTTGACCCCGATCAACTGGTCCCCTCCTCATCTTTTTCCACGGACTGGTTTTTGCTCCACTTTTCCCCGAATTATCCCGAACCGATCCGATCGAGTCTTGCTTCGATCAAGGGCTCCGATTAGAGAGGGTGGACCCCAGATCCACGCCTGACGCAAATCCTAGGGATTCGCCCCTCGATTCGCAGGCCATCCTCCATCCTTTTTGGACTTGGAACTCTATATAACCTGCACCCCCTCTTCCCTTTTTCTTCACCTTCGGCTTCTCTACCACCACATGCACGCCTTCTTTTCCTTTTCCAGAGTGACAACACGAGAGGGAGAGGGCGTCTTTTGGAGCGTAGGAGCCCCCAGGTTCAACGAGCTTCAACTCCGCTCCACCGTGAGGAGCAGTAGCCTCATCGAGGAAACCACCCCTGTGGGCTTTGTCCACGACCCCCAGGCGACCTCCTTCACTCGTAAGTACTCCATTCATCCTTCCTTTCCGGCTTGATTCGATCATTCATCCGACGAACAGAGCTTCTCCGATGACCACATATCACCCCCTATCGCACCTCGTTTGACCTTCACACACCTCACTCCGACCTCCCTCCGCTTCTACGCGTGCTCCGCAACCCTTCCTGCGACTCCAGCCACCGGGTTGGAGTCAACTAGCATGTTGATTCCCACATCTCACCAGAGACCTGTCCCGCTCATCTCTTCCCTCTATTCTTGATTCCATTCATTCTCTAACCCTCACCGGAGTAGTACCTCCAAGCATTCCTTTCTCCTACAGGGTTGAAGCACAGGAAGGCCTCATCTGAAGGCCAAGTAGATATGGCAAAGAAGATCCAGGTGGTCACTCTCCTTCAGGACCTCCTCCTCGGTCATGGACCCTATTGATCCCATCAGTACATGCGGACCATCTTTTGCCCATCAGAGTAGCTCCGGAGGATGCGTCTGTCGTGCGTATTGGCCGATCAAAACTCCCCGGAGGCAAGTTCTTCACCGCCTCTCCCAAGCACCTTCTCCCCTATACGATCGAGGCCTTTTCCAGGTTTAATCGTCACCGTCCAATCTCGAGGAGCCTTGACCATCCGATCCATCTGAGGATCAAGTTAGAGCCGTCCATCGTCGAAGGAACACCCGCGCATCTCAGGCGTCCATCATAAGTGGATCGTCTTCAACCGTTGGATCGTACCTGATAAGGGGATAGACTTCACTTAGGCCCCTCTATGTTCTGTGTTTTCCATGTAGTCCTGTAAATATGTGTCGTAGTTTATTTTAATTCGGATATCTTGTAGTTTGGACCTTGTTCTTTTATATAAATGCATTTTAGTCTAGTCTGAGTAAACTCATGTGTAGTCCCGTGGGTCGTTCTGGGATATTTGCATTTCGTGTTCTATGCTTTATATATGTTATGATTTGAATGGAAATAATATGAGATTTGCATTTATACCCTGTGCGTTATATATTGAGCATGTGTGTATTTTCGTTGGACATTTTGCATCTTTGGCTCTAGGCTTTTCATGTGTGTTACTGTTTGTCCAGAAGTGTTATTTTAATTGCAAGTAGGTCCCTATTAGCCGTTTGTCTTGTATTTCATTAAATAAATACCAAATTGATTCCAAAAATTCCCTAAAAATTATTATTAGTTTCTGTTAACACGTAATATTTATTATAATTTTGGTGGATTAATTCAGTTGTATTTACTATTTTCTATAAATCAAAAACCTTAAAAAAGTGAATTGTCTATCTTGAAAAATACATAAAAATTCGAAAAGTTATTTTAAAAACTCCATAAAAATTTCTAATTGTGTGCTTTTGTATGTTTTATTTTCAGTACAAGTTTTATTTGCAGATACCTTAGAAAAACCCTAAAAACTGCAAAACCCTTAAAAACTTATAAAAATAATATAAAATTCTAGAAAAATAAAAAATTGTCTTTTCAGTGCATGTTTGTAGCTTTATATATTTTTCTCATAAAATTGCCCCGTAGGACTTTAGGGCAGTTTAGTTATTTTTAACTTACAATATTGTCCTGATTGTGCACTATTTACATTTCTAGACTTTGTTTGAATTTTATAAAATCATAAAAACATCAGAAAATCCCTAGAAATTTAACAAAAACACTTAAAAATATTTAAAATCCAAAAAAAATATTTGAATTTTTTGAGCATTTTTAGCAATAAAGAACAAATTATAAAAAGAATTGTGTGTGCATTATTTTCTTCATTGCTTGATTTTATCATTCATTACAAATTATAAAAAAATGAAAAATTAAACCCTCCAAATATGTTTTCCCTGAATTCCGACTACTTCGTAGGTTTACTCGTGCTCCTTGTATCTGACCTTGGTTACTATACCATGTAAAAATAAATAGCGAAGACCGCTTACATTCTTGCATGCTTTAATTGTTTGATATATCTTTTTGATTGCTTTCTTCTCTCTTCTTGTTGACCGTGCCATGTGATCTGGGTCGCAATGACCCTTTGATTATTTGATTTCCTAACCCGAGTAGCTTGGCGCGACATCAGAATGGCATCGTTGTCGGGGAGCACGACTTAGTAGTCGCTTTATCAGATTTTTACCTATTTTCTCTCTATTTGATATAATTGTTTTCTGACATTCTCTCTGTTTTACTTTTTGTGCGAGGAACCGCCCGAGGATGTTTTGACTTTCTGTTGGAGAACCCGCACTTGAGGAGGAGCATGAATTATTCATAGCTTACATATTAATTTTCTTTTAAGCAGAACCATTTTTATTGTAACAATTTGGATACTTGGACTTTTGTTGGACACTTTAACTATCGGAGTCTATTTCGCCGAGCATCGGTGTGCTCAGAGGACCTCACCGAATTTCTCACAATTTTGTTTTGATCGCATTTTTCCTATCTATTTGATTCCCAAAGTTTTTGCCGCTAGACTTAAAATTTTTGATTGATTGTGACGTAATTAGCTAAGGTCTAAACCCTAATTGCTTGACTGTTCCTATAGATTGTAATTGGACCTTGCTAATAATAAATTAGAAAAGTTAGATTAATTGGATTTGACACCACGCATCATGGAGTCACATACAACGCTGGCAGGACTCGTTGTGGCAGGCACCGAGTGACTCCCTTATGAGCGGCCATCCAACTAGGGTTAGGAAATCATATAATCAAGGGTCATTACAACCCCAATTAGCCGGCCAATATCAATCAAGAAAAAGAGAGAGGACCACTCAATCAAAAGATCAAACAATCAAAGCACACAAAAATGCCAGCGATTTCTGCTATTTATTTTTACCGAGTATATCAACCAGGGTCGAACACAAGGAGCACAGAAATGTATGAAGTATTCGTATTTTAGAAAATAATTTTGATGATTTTAATTTTGTAAAATTTTATAATTTTTAATTAAGGGACAAAAACAAGCAAATAAGAAAACAAGGAACAAAACAAGCCTTTTTACTTTTTGTTTGGGATCAAAAATGCTTAAAAATTAGGATAAAAATATTTTTGGGTTTTTGAAATTTTAAGGTGTTTTTGTTAATTTTCTGGAAAATTTCTGATGTTTTTATGATTTTATAAAAATCAAACAAGGACTAAAAATACAAACACTACACAACCATGACAATATTGCAAGTTAAAAATAATTAAAATGCCCTAAGATGCTGGTTATGAATTTTATGAGAGATAGTATATATAAAAAGCTATAATAAGAAACTAGAATGATAATTTTTGAATTTTGTAGAATTTTATATTATTTTTATAAGTTTTTCGACATTATTTTTTTAGAATTTTAAAGATGATTTTTCAAATTTTTATGTATTTTCCAAAATAAACAATGCACTTTTTTGAGGTTTTTTATTTTTTAGAAAATATTAAAGCCAAGAAATTAATACAAGAAAATCGTGATAAATACTACATAGTAACAAGAGTTAAGATATTTTTTATATAATTTTCCAAATTAGTTGGCTATTTATTTAATTTGATAGAAGGCAAATAGTTCATAGAGACCTTCTTGCAATTAAAGTAAAACTTTTGGCCAAACAATAACACACACAAAAATCTTAGGGTCGAAGTTGCAAAATGTCCAATTAATTCACATACAAGCTCAATAAAATAAACCACGCACAGGGGTATAAATGCAAATCTCAGAAACTATTCATTCATCAATTAACAGTTCACAAGCTTAGGATATAACATGCAATCAACCCACAAAATCACGTGAACATGCACTTGTCTCAAATTCAGAGGGGTGGAAATGCAAATAGTAAAAACTCCGAGGTCTAGTATGTAAAATGTCTGTACTACAACTTTTATTTGATAAACTAAGTAGTGAAATAGAAAAGTATGAGGGGTGAAAGAGAAAATTACCCTTGCAGAGGCACGTGGTGCACGCAGGGATGTCACTATCCTGCGGCTCTAATCAATTGGAGCCTCAGATCCAACATTCCAGGGAATGTCGGCTACGTGTGGTCGTGATGCTCTGCTACAGAATGGATATGGCGGCTCTGGAAAGGGCGTGAATTTGTGGTGCAAATCTGTCCCCCTCTCAGATCAAACAAGGATGCATAGTCTGGATCCAAACTGGGATACGGAGCTCCTGATTGACAGCGGAAGGAAGGTCTGGAAGAACTTGTCGGAGAAGAGCTTCAACGGAGTGAGGATCGAGATCCACTACTCTGATGGAGGATCTGAGGAGTCTAGCAAGGTTGTAGCCGTGGTCCGCGTCTGTTAGGAGGTTCCAATGAAGGATTCAGCAGTTGGATGAGCGAAACGAGGGAGCTCCGCTTGCAGCTGCTCCGCCTGAGTGGTTGAGGGCTCAAATGGGTTCCTCTGACCGGTTTTATTGCATGAATATGTACAAATAAACATCGAGGAATGGATTTTGTCTTCCGCCAAATGTGAAGGAAGGAGACCTCGACCTTAGTCTCGACCTGAGGGTCGAGTCTAAGGGTGATCTGGATGCGCTGGAAGGTGGCTGGTGGAATGAGGTGTCAACGAAATGGATAGATTTAGAGAACAAGGCTCCAACCGGCCGATCGGAGCAGATGGACGGCGATGGTGGCAAAATGGAAGATTGAATTGAACTAGGAGATGGAAGCGAAATGATAGGTACATGAAGGTTTAGAAGTGTTACTATGCTTCAGGCAAGGATGATGGTCAAGGTCGTGGCCTCAACCGTGCTGCGGCGGACAGGGAGGCTGAACGCAGCGGAGTGCTTCTGCCACGTAGGAGAGCTGCGGCTACAATCCACTAAGCTTCGATCCAAGGGCACCCATAGGCTGATGTCACTCTACTGGAGATACCTAGGGATGAAAGAAGGAGCGAGGCATGAGCTACGGTGCCAGGAGGGGGAAGAGGATGCTTTATAGGTCGCTTGGGGGTCGAGAAAGATCAGTGTAAAGCGCGGAACCCTAGAGAGATTTGGATCGACCAAAGGACCGCGAGGATGTCAGATGTATGAGGATTACTGGGTTTGAATTTCGAGGCAAAAGGAACTCGGAGTCGGGTAGGAAAATTCGGAGAAGATGCTCCAGCGATGAAGAATCGACCCGACCCGAGCTAGGAGGGGGCGTTGACCGGAGTCAACAATCCCTCCTGGACCAATCGGAAAATTCGATTTTGCAAAATTATTTATAAATTCAATAAAAATAGTAAATGAATTCAAAATAAAAAGTGTATAAAATGGAAAATGTTGATTATTTTTCAAACTATTTTCTGTGATTTTTGATTATTTTTATGGAAAATAAATTAGTATATATACAATTTATATTATATACATCTATAATATACCTATGTATTTTATACAAGTATTTTTATTTTAATATTTTTACATAAATAACATAAATTTATATTTTATTTATTTATTATATATTTTTAGGGGTGAAAAATAATTTTTATTTTTTTATGAATTATTTAATGATACATACTAAATATAGGGTGTGATATATACATGTACATTTGTACAATAAATAGAAGATTTTATTTTATTTTTATTTCATTTTTCAGATTTTTATTGTGTTTTTGTTTTATTTTTAGAAATATATACAAGGGAATAATAATTTAATTTTATTTTGTTAAAAAGAATTATTTATAAATATAAGTAATATGTACGAAACAATGTAGACCCTATCTCTCTCTACTTAAAGTATTTACATGCTGCTTTGCTAAGATAGATAGCTAAAATAAAAGAATAAAGAGTGAAATTGAGGGATTCATCCCTCTCAAGATCGGGCTCTGTTAAACAAAGAAATCGCAGAGGTCGTGTTGACTCACAAGGCGAATCAACAGTCGCTGATTTGACCTCCAACGAAATCCCGATTCAAACAACAATTAACCCACGACAAATATATCAAGCAATGAAAGTAAATGTGCGGAGTTAAAATTTATTATAACTCTACAACAAAGATGTGTATAGTGCAAGTATGTGTAGAGGTCGAACACAGGGAGCAGACAGGTAGAACGGGGTAAGATGCACAAAATGTGTGAATGTGATCAATTGTCTACTAAGCTATTTTTTTGTGGGTTTTTAATTTTATATTTTTTTAATTTTATTTTTAATTTTGTATTTTTGTATTTTGATTTTTAGTTTACTGATTTTATATTTTCTTTTTATATTTGATATTTTTTTTATTTTCTTTTTTCAATATTGGAAAATAAAGACAATGTAATAAAAGACAAGATGAAATATTTATAAAAATGTGCAAAAATATCTAAAAATTCAAGAATAAAATCTTTTTGGTATTTTTGTGGTTTTCTACTGTTTTTGTGATTTTTGGGGATTTTTCAAGGTGTTTTTGATATTTTCAAATAGCAAAACAAGGCAAAACAGTGAAATATGTGCTGGCTGTGAGTAAAATGCAAATTAAAATTAGCACACAGCAACCAAAATTTTTCACCCTAATTTTCGAATAAAGAGAATAAAATAGAGAACAAACAGGACCTGGGTTTATATTTTTTGGATTTTTCTTTGATTTTATATATATTTTTTTGAAGTTTTTGAGTGTTTTTAAATTTTTAGTATTTTTCTTTTGAGATTGTTAGTGGTTTTTGGACTGACACTAAAAGATAATAAAATAGACACTAGGTAATTTTTTTGTAATTTTTCAAAGTGTTTTAATATTTTTTTGGCATTTTCTAAACTAGACAGTGCACAAAAAGCGAGTTTTTGATTTTTAATGAATATGGAAATAAAATAAAATCAAAAACTAAAGTGTTGGCGTGGAAGAACACATGCACAGGAGCTTAAATTCAAAATTTGAGAAATTTTAGAGGCCAAATGAAGATCCAAAAAAATGGAGCAAGACAGCACAAGTTAAAGGTCTGGCAGGGGTGTTTGTGTAATTATCAAGAAGTCCAGGGGCTCAAATGAAAATTTCCAGAGAATATATATATGAATTAAAAGCTTGCTGGACTAAATATTCAATGCAAAATTCCCAAAGGGTGTCCCTGCAAAAGTCACCAAGACCACGTGCGACGCACGCGACCTGGCGGGGGCAAAGCTGCGATAAGATAGAAGTTCGGGGTCGGTTCGCAAATATTACAAAAATTCCCAACTGCCAAGAAATGTTTGCGAGTTACTTATTAAATACAAAAAGATGCCGGGTGAAATACGCAAAATACCCGCTATAGGCGGATCAGACGGCGGGGGAAACGCCCACTAATCCACGTGTCGCGCCGCGGACGCGCGATACCCTTTCGCCGCGGAAGGCCCAGATTAGATCGTGATGCTTCAATCGGACGGCCTGGACTCGCGGACGATCCAACGCACGCTGCTATGCAGCAAGAACAGACGTGATCCAACGGCTCCAGGTGTGGCTGGAAGAACAAACGAAGAACTCGGCAGTGTCGAGTTTTGTTGAGGTGATGGGCCAGCTTCCGACCGCCAAACCTTCGACCGAGGGGCTCGTCCGACCCCTGCTGCTCCTTCCCGACTCCCAGGCGGCCCAGATTGAGCCGACGGCCAATGGGTGGCCCCCAGCCGCTCGCAGAAGCTCCAGCCGACCTGGGGAGGCGTTCTTGGTGTCGACGAGGCTCAGATGCCTCCTTCAAGCCCTGCAAAAACAAGAGCAAAACACGGCAGAGGTATGCAGAAAAGCTTGGCTTTTATTGGCGACAGAGTGGGATGCGTGGGGGTGGTGAAGATGGTCGCCGGAGCCCAAGAGCTCCGGCGAGGTGTTCGATTGTGGAAGGGGGCGAAATGAGTATGTTTGGCAGCAAACTAAATGCACTAAATAATTACCTAACCTAACAGCTAACTAATGGCTAAAAAAAATAGAACAATGCAACCTCGATTAGCCCAACGGCCAAGAGATGAAACCTCGCGGCTACTTGGCCGGAGATGGGGGTGGAAGCTCCTCCCGCCCTAGCCTTGCCTTGCGCGAAGGAGCTGGAGATCCCCCTGTCACAGGGATCGATCCAGGGCTCCAAAGCAAGCTTCAACTTGGGTCAAAAGGGTTCAAATTGCAAAGGAGGGAAATGGGTTGCTTTTGAAGCGAGGTGGAGACGCGACTTTCAAGACTCGCTCACGGGCAGGCGAAGAAGATTTGGATAGATCTGGTTGGCTGGCGTGGATCACAATCGTACTAGGTACAATTTTCATGAAGGGTCATCCATCCCTCGAGCAACGCAACATGGCGAAAAAAATCGAGAATGTAGGGGTCACGGGTTGTTCTGACAAGGGGGCAGGCTAGGGCCAGGGAGTTGACCGGCTGGTCAACATCCCAGGCCACCTGGTTGGTCCACGTGGACCAACCAGGAAAAAGCCCAAAAAATGATTTATAAATTCGTTTTAAAATAGTAAATGAATTATTTAGATTTAGTTTATTTAATAAAAAATATTTATTATTTTATAAATTATTTTATTGTGATTTTTATTTATTTTTCAGAGGTATATTTTTACAAGTTTACATTTATACCCTTTATAGGTATATTCTTCTATATATGGTATTCTTTTATTTTTTTATTGTATTTTTAATTTCTTTAATTCTGTTTATTAATTTATATAATTACAAAGTATTTTTATACACTGAAATATATTTTTATTTCATTTTATTGATGTGTTTTGCATATTTAATAAAATACAAGTATGAATTCTATAGGTATAGATATATGTGTTCTACCTATGTATATTATTTACATGTATTTCTATTTTGTCTTTTATTTAGGTTTTTATTCTGATTTTAATGCACATAATTATTATAAATAAAATTTACAACATTATAAAAATATAAAAAATATAAAAATAATGAATAAATAATAAATTGAATATTTTAATCTGTACAAGTATACAATAGGGGTCCAAAACTCAACTTTCAAACCGTAGCTCCGCCAAATGCGAAACCACCACCAATAATTAGCTTATTTTCTTTTATATACAATTAAAGGTGAGTTTGATGCATTTGGAGTTTTCATTTGTAAGATACGGGTCTGGGAAGTTGGGATTCTGGATTTTTATTCAGACCATAACTTTTTATCTGTACATTAGTTTTCAGTGAAATCAATTTTATATTTTTCTTTATTTAATTATCTACAACTTTCATGTACAAAGTTTCTTTATTTGATGCACAAAAAGTGGAACCAAAAATAGGTCCCAAAATGAATAAAGAATGAATTAATGATTATAGGTATTTATACTGTATTTTTGACCTTATCTCCCCTACTTTATTCCTTGTCGACCTATTCATCAAGATGCCTAGGTCTCGGGGTTTCGGGTCATAAAATATTTACAATATTTTATTCTTTTTCTTTTCTTTTCTTTATTCTATAATTTTGGCATTAAAAACCGCATTTTATACAAGATATAAAAGACAATGCATGGATGATAAAATGCCTAAATTAGCTTTATTTACACGCATTTACTAGGGTTTTTAAGGCCAAAATGATAGAATAAAGATGATGAAACGTGGCTTCATCATCCCCCTATACTTTACCTTTGCTAGTCCCTAGCAAACACTTATGCAATAAGTGCAAAAAGAAAAAGAAAGAAAAGAAAAAGAAGAAAATTAGATTAAGTTTAATTATCGAACTTGTCTTCGCAAAATCAAAGTTTGGAGCTTAAGTTGGACCTTTGGATTTTTAGTGCGGTCGGAACCTTTATGAGAACCAAATTTGAAATCCAACAGTCCTTGAGAATCCCAAAACTCTGTCCAAGTCTCCTCAATAGCCAGGTCAAGAATATTTCAACTCATACGCAAACTCTTACGACTATGAATCTGACTCGTACAGTGTAAGTGATATGTAGCTCCCCACTTCAGAAGTGACAAAGAAACAACCTCCCCCAACCTGGTAACTCTAATTCCTCGGTCTAGCAACTCTTTCCTCGAGAAGCGGGGTATTCCCTTCTAAGTTCAAGTGCAACCGGCTCAAGAAGAGGGGGAAGAAGTATAAACTTTTGGAAGCTCAGCCAGTGTAGCCAAGTCTCCCGCTGCAAGCTTCATGAGATGTAACATGGATACCATAAGCTTTTGCTTTATTGGACTATATACACTCCGGTGGGGTTATTAAATTTTCAATCTGACCCACCACTTTTTTGGAGTTCTTTTCTTTTTTTCTTTTTTTCTTTTTTTTTTCAAGTGCATCTGTACAACATATCTACATGGTGCAGCATATATACAAGAAATTTCTTCTTGAGCCAGTAGACTATCCCTCTTTTGAAGCTTTATTGCAACCCACGGCTTCTGTCTTTAGCCTTCATCACCACTAGACCAAGTTGAGGTGCACTTCCTTCACTATAAGAAGAAGAGAGGTTCCGCCTAGAAGTACTACCCTCATATGCTACCCCAAGCCAAAGGAAACTGCCTCCTCACCACCTCATCCGTGGAGAGCTCTGTGAAAGGTGTAGGTGTCCAAGTTAGGTCATTATCAACAAGAGTCGTGCGTGTGCTCCGAAATACTCTACTTAGGCAGTCAAGAATCCATTGAACCAAGTCCCGTGATCCTCAAAGAATTAAGTCAACTAGACCTGAAGTACCTCAAACCCAGTTCCTATAAGGTTCCTGTTATTAGGTAGATTTTAAGGTCCAATCAAGCTCCAATCTCCGGATTTTACTTAGACTTGTTCAACTATCAAACTCAATCAGAAAAATGCTCATGCCATGCAATGCTATGCAGAAAATATTTTTGTGATGCAATTTTCAAAGATTTTGAACTTTTTATGGGTTTTTGAAAAGATAATGATGATGCATGCAGATGCATTTTTTGTATTTTTCAAAAAGATATTTCAAATGTTTTTGGATTTTAATTTTGCAAATGTTTTTGGGAATTTTTGAAAACAGAAAGTTTTGGCTAAAAACTAGGTGAAAAATATATACACGGGAGTGCTTCTTATATATACAAGAAATGGATTTTAAGAATTTACAAGGGTAAGTGATCAATTTTATACATATATATAGGTAGTGGATTTTGGTGTGATGTTAGTATTCCTCAAACTTATTTGACACAAGCTTTTCACACAATTTTTTGAAAACTATAGTCCAAAATAGTTTTTACAAACATTTTTACAAACATGTACACACATTTGAAAATCATTTTGCAAAGGCTTTCAAAACAGTATACATAGGTTTTTCAAATATTTTTGCAACCATTTTTCAAACCATTTGCAAATCATTTTTCAAATCTTTTATTTCACATAAAGAAAATGAATTTTACAAACCACACATTTTTTCAAAGGTTGAAAACATGTAACAAAATATTTTCAAAATAGTTTTCAATAGATGTTCACAAAGGTTTTCAAACTATTTTTCAAACATTTTGCAAAAAACATTTTCACCTGATTTATTAATCAGTATATACAAAAAGAATTTTGAGGAACAAAAACACCTTTTTATTAGGGATTTTTAATGAATTTTAATGAATTATTAGCCATATTAGGAAAATACGAAAGTACGAGTTATGGCTAAAGTATATACGTAGTATATACGACCCCCCTATACTTAGCTTGAGCTATGTCCTCATAGCTCAGAGAGAAAAGAGAAGACATAACTCGTACTAAGTATAGGCAAGTCTAAACAATAAAGGAATAAATAAAGGAATGAATGAACGAATGAGAAGTTGACCGTCCCCCCTATACTTAGGATCAAATAATCCTAAGTATAGCAGACTGTACACAAGGCAGGGAGGGTCAAGGGTGGGAATGAACAGATCGTACTCAGATTGTCTCCCCCTATACTTAGGGTAAGATATCCCTAAGTATAGACAAGAAGAGGAGACAATGGAGAGGATCAAAGAATAGAACAACTCGGGGTGCACACCCCCCTATACTTAGGACAAAGTACGTCCTAAGTATGGAAAACTGTCTACAAGGGCGGCACCTTTTCGGTAGATGAAGAAGATAGAAGAGGAAAAGAAGAAAAGAAGAAAAGAAGAAAAGAGATGAGAATGGAAACGAGATCAGAGGATGTACACACCACTCCCCCTATACTTAGGGTGAAAGAAGCCCTAAGTATAGGCAACGACAGGAGTGATGATACGGAATGATGAAAGAACACTCGGCTCGTCCTCCCCCCTATACTTAGGACAAAGTACGTCCTAAGTAAGGCAAACACGAGAGTGGGTGGACGAGCAATACGGTAGAGAGAACAGAGGTACACAAAAGTGAATATACAACAGGGATGGATGTACATATGATCAAGAAGGTTGAAAGCGAACCTTCTTGCGGGACCGCTGAGGGATAGATCTGGTGTGATGCAGGTCGACATCAGGGTCTACAGTGGACGGAAGCCGATCAGGGTCGACAGAGTGAAGATCCTCAGGGGCCCTAGGGTGTGAAGGCACAGACGGATCAGTGAAAGAAGTGTGACTAGGTCCGGCCTTGGGAGTCTCGCTGATATCAAAGTGGAATGGGGCGAACTCATCGTCATCAGAAGCGGTGTACTCGGAGTCGTCCTGCGAGGTGTCATCCGTGTCAAAACCAAAAGGAACGAACTCATCGGTGGAAGTAGTCGAACTCTGTTCGTCCTCTATAATCTCAACCGGATCATCTTTCTCATCAAAAGGCCCGAATTCCCGAATAAAAGCAATCAAATCAAATTCGGCCTTTGGCTCATCAGTATCTCTGTGGACAGGAGCGGACTCATCAGTGGAAGTAGTCAAAACATGTCCGTCCCGTCTAGTCTCTACATTTGCCCTCCGCTCAATGGTATCGATCGTGTAAATCCCGCGGATGTCATCAACACAACGCCAAGTCCCAGAAGAAGGAACGTCGAGGTCCATGCTTTCCGAGTTTTCCTCAACCGGGAGGAATTCTCGGGTCTCAGTGGAATCCAATAGACAACAAAATTCTCTGATAGTATCATCAAGGTCATGGTCCTCGAGGTCAGCCAAGATAGGTGTGGTCACATCAAGTGCAGGTCTCTGGTCAGCAGTGGGTGTGGTGATCAATGCTTCGCTCTCGTCAGCAGGACGGAAACGAATCTCTCCTGACCCGTAATCAATAACGACCCTCGCAGAGGCGAGGAATGGTCGTCCCAGGATGATTGGAGAGTGCTCCCCTGTGGAGGTCTCCATGGGCAAAACAACAAAGTCAACATGGTAGCTCGTGCCCTGAATCGAGATGACGGAGTTTTCTAGGATACCCTTCGGCCTCTTGATAGATCCATCAGCAAACTGTACGATCATCCTGGTTTTCTTAAGAGGCCCTAAGTGAAGAGACTGTACCAACGAGAAGGGTATAATGCTAATCGAAGCACCGCCGTCGAGGAGAGTGTGATCACATGTGTGGTCAGAGATAGTGCAGCTAATGAAAGGTGTGGCAGTGTTCTTCTTCTTAGGAATGGGACGGTGTGTGATGGCGTGGGCAGTGGCTATGGTCAAAATATGACGCTCAGATGTGCTCCTCCGCTTTCTCTTCTTGGGAAGAGGAGCAGATAAATCAGTCATGGCCTTCTGAAGTGGGGCACGGATAATCTCATGTATGGTGGCCACCACTTCGGGTTCAGTCAACATTTTTTTGAATTTTTGGACCTCCTCCATACAAGGGAGGAAGTCAGAATCATCATATACACGAGGCATGCCAAGAGCAGTCTGTACAGCGGCATCCTCGGGGTCAAAGGTGGGACAAGATGTGAGAGATTGTGTGGTCAAAGGGTCTGGCAGGTGGATGCTCTCCTCACAGTCTGACTTGATTAAAGGTCTCCCAATCTTTTTTTATATTTTTAAAATTTTCTCATTTTTTTGTATTTTTGGCGATTGCAAGCTCTCATGGAAATCCTCGAATGAACCCATATCATCAAATGGTGGAATATCATGGTCGCTCTTATTTGTGCTAGTGAGGTGGTCAATCCTCTGTCTCATATGATCCATCATCTGGGTCAAGTGCTCAAGGGTGGATTCCATGAAAGGTGACTCCAAAAGATCAGTCTCGGGTGAATGTGAAGGTGGAAAATACGGAGGTGGAGGTGGGTGTGGGTAGAAATCCGAGTCCTGATACTGCGGCTGAGGCGGACATGTACAAAAATCAGGAGCAAAGTTCTCCTGGAAAAAAGGAGGTGGACCGGCTGGAGTGAACGAGGGATCCGCAAAGTCCGGATAAAATACGCTCCAGGGGTCCATCTCGGAATCAAAAGACAATGATCGGGAGAGCACGCTGGTCAAATCAAGAGAAGTGGGAAGAAAGGCGCAAGTGCGCAGAAGCGATCTAGGACACACACAAAACAATCACAAACAAAAATGAAACAATCAAACCCTCAATTCACCTACTCAACTCGGTAGAGACCACAAGAGCGGTCTTTTTATCTTGTCTGTTTTAGAGTTAGGTGAGAAGTCCAAAAGTTGCACAAACACTTAGGGGCTCAATGGGATTTGGGCACTAATCCTTAGTGTATGCGCGAGCAAGTAAACACGAAGACAATGAGGGGATTACTCGCCCCAATACAAGTTTTTCTTTTTGGTGGTTTTTAGGGTCAAGTAATATTAACAGTCCCAATTTTATTGTTATCACTTTTTTTGGATTTTTAGTAAAAAATGCACGAACCTATCGAGGAGTCAATTTTACTTAGCACCTAGGTTGGCAAAATCAGAGGGAGAGTCGGAAAAGCAATGCAAGCGGCAAATAATGATGAATGCTAAAGCGTAAATGCTCACCTTGCCTCCAGCACTCTACATGCAAGGATGCTCAGCAGAATTGAAACCTATCTATATGCAAATGCAAGCCGATGAAATCGCCCTAAGTTCAGAAATTGCTATTATCGTGAAGAACCACAAGTCGGCCACTTATCTTTAACCTAAGAGTCCGGTCTTGGCTTACCCCTCCTCTTCTCGACACACTCGAGTTTAGGAGTAGCGCTTGATGGGGCTCGCTCACGGCACACGGGTTAAGAGATAAATGAACAGACTGTTTAAATTTGACTAAGTCCAAACGATTCTATAGGTACATGCAAATATATTAGGTGTTTGGCCTTAGTCTATCGCAAGCAATCCTAAATCTAAGGGCTCAATCACACAAAGTAAGGAAAATAAAACCGGAAAACAAAGTAAGAAAAGGCGATGAAAACCGATGGAAAACCGCGGTGAGCCCCCAAGTGAACAAACACTTGGAAGTTAGGCTCAAGAGTCCAAGTCCGGGGGTACCTGTATTATTACAAATAGTGGTCTCTCTCTCACAAAAATTACAAAAAATAAATGCAGGAAATGAATTCTACAACTAAAGTACAGCTCAGTCTTCAAAATTTCCTCTTCGTCTCCTCGGTGCTTGGCTGGCAGATGCCGGCTTCACGTGGGTGCGTAGGCGCCTAGGGTGGAGCGCCTCCCTCGATCCGCGGTTCCTCGCACGAAGTCAACAAAAGAGAAGGTTAGACAGCTCAATAGATATAAAAATAATGAAAGCCGCAAAATAGACAATAAATCACAATCACAAACAAGACCCGACTAAGCGCTGTTGCTCCCCGGCAACGGCGCCATTTGTTAAACAAAGAAATCGCAGAGGTCGTGTTGACTCACAAGGCGAATCAACAGTCGCTGATTTGACCTCCAACGAAATCCCGATTCAAACAACAATTAACCCACGACAAATATATCAAGCAATGAAAGTAAATGTGCGGAGTTAAAATTTATTATAACTCTACAACAAAGATGTGTATAGTGCAAGTATGTGTAGAGGTCGAACACAGGGAGCAGACAGGTAGAACGGGGTAAGATGCACAAAATGTGTGAATGTGATCAATTGTCTACTAAGCTATTTTTTTGTGGGTTTTTAATTTTATATTTTTTTAATTTTATTTTTTATTTTGTATTTTTGTATTTTGATTTTTAGTTTACTGATTTTATATTTTCTTTTTATATTTGATATTTTTTTTATTTTCTTTTTTCAATATTGGAAAATAAAGACAATGTAATAAAAGACAAGATGAAATATTTATAAAAATGTGCAAAAATATCTAAAAATTCAAGAATAAAATCTTTTTGGTATTTTTGTGGTTTTCTACTGTTTTTGTGATTTTTGGGGATTTTTCAAGGTGTTTTTGATATTTTCAAATAGCAAAACAAGGCAAAACAGTGAAATATGTGCTGGCTGTGAGTAAAATGCAAATTAAAATTAGCACACAGCAACCAAAATTTTTCACCCTATTTTTCGAATAAAGAGAATAAAATAGAGAACAAACAGGACCTGGGTTTATATTTTTTGGATTTTTCTTTGATTTTATATATTTTTTTTGAAGTTTTTGAGTGTTTTTAAATTTTTAGTATTTTTCTTTTGAGATTTTTAGTGGTTTTTGGACTGACACTAAAAGATAATAAAATAGACACTAGGTAATTTTTTTGTAATTTTTCAAAGTGTTTTAATATTTTTTTGGCATTTTCTAAACTAGACAGTGCACAAAAAGCGAGTTTTTGATTTTTAATGAATATGGAAATAAAATAAAATCAAAAACTAAAGTGTTGGCGTGGAAGAACACATGCACAGGAGCTTAAATTCAAAATTTGAGAAATTTTAGAGGCCAAATGAAGATCCAAAAAAATGGAGCAAGACAGCACAAGTTAAAGGTCTGGCAGGGGTGTTTGTGTAATTATCAAGAAGTCCAGGGGCTCAAATGAAAATTTCCAGAGAATATATATATGAATTAAAAGCTTGCTGGACTAAATATTCAATGCAAAATTCCCAAAGGGTGTCCCTGCAAAAGTCACCAAGACCACGTGCGACGCACGCGACCTGGCGGGGGCAAAGCTGCGATAAGATAGAAGTTCGGGGCCGGTTCGCAAATATTACAAAAATTCCCAACTGCCAAGAAATGTTTGCGAGTTACTTATTAAATACAAAAAGATGCCGGGTGAAATACGCAAAATACCCGCTATAGGCGGATCAGACGGCGGGGGAAACGCCCACTAATCCACGTGTCGCGCCGCGGACGCGCGATACCCTTTCGCCGCGGAAGGCCCAGATTAGATCGTGATGCTTCAATCGGACGGCCTGGACTCGCGGACGATCCAACGCACACTGCTATGCAGCAAGAACAGACGTGATCCAACGGCTCCAGGTGTGGCTGGAAGAACAAACGAAGAACTCGGTAGTGCCGAGTTTTGTTGAGGTGATGGGCCAGCTTCCGACCGCCAAACCTTCGACCGAGGGGCTCGTCCGACCCCTGCTGCTCCTTCCCGACTCCCAGGCGGCCCAGATTGAGCCGACGGCCAATGGGTGGCCCCCAGCCGCTCGCAGAAGCTCCAGCCGACCTGGGGAGGCGTTCTTGGTGTCGACGAGGCTCAGATGCCTCCTTCAAGCCCTGCAAAAACAAGAGCAAAACACGGCAGAGGTATGCAGAAAAGCTTGGCTTTTATTGGCGACAGAGTGGGATGCGTGGGGGTGGTGAAGATGGTCGCCGGAGCCCAAGAGCTCCGGCGAGGTGTTCGATTGTGGAAGGGGGCGAAATGAGTATGTTTGGCAGCAAACTAAATGCACTAAATAATTACCTAACCTAACAGCTAACTAATGGCTAAAAAAAATAGAACAATGCAACCTCGATTAGCCCAACGGCCAAGAGATGAAACCTCGCGGCTACTTGGCCGGAGATGGGGGTGGAAGCTCCTCCCGCCCTAGCCTTACCTTGCGCGAAGGAGCTGGAGATCCCCCTGTCACAGGGATCGATCCAGGGCTCCAAAGCAAGCTTCAACTTGGGTCAAAAGGGTTCAAATTGCAAAGGAGGGAAATGGGTTGCTTTTGAAGCGAGGTGGAGACGCGACTTTCAAGACTCGCTCACGGGCAGGCGAAGAAGATTTGGATAGATCTGGTTGGCTGGCGTGGATCACAATCGTACTAGGTACAATTTTCATGAAGGGTCATCCATCCCTCGAGCAACGCAACATGGCGAAAAAAATCGAGAATGTAGGGGTCACGGGTTGTTCTGACAAGGGGGCAGGCTAGGGCCAGGGAGTTGACCGGCTGGTCAACATCCCAGGCCACCTGGTTGGTCCACGTGGACCAACCAGGAAAAAGCCCAAAAAATGATTTATAAATTCGTTTTAAAATAGTAAATGAATTATTTAGATTTAGTTTATTTAATAAAAAATATTTATTATTTTATAAATTATTTTATTGTGATTTTTATTTATTTTTCAGAGGTATATTTTTACAAGTTTACATTTATACCCTTTATAGGTATATTCTTCTATATATGGTATTCTTTTATTTTTTTATTGTATTTTTAATTTCTTTAATTCTGTTTATTAATTTATATAATTACAAAGTATTTTTATACACTGAAATATATTTTTATTTCATTTTATTGATGTGTTTTGCATATTTAATAAAATACAAGTATGAATTCTATAGGTATAGATATATGTGTTCTACCTATGTATATTATTTACATGTATTTCTATTTTGTCTTTTATTTAGGTTTTTATTCTGATTTTAATGCACATAATTATTATAAATAAAATTTACAACATTATAAAAATATAAAAAATATAAAAATAATGAATAAATAATAAATTGAATATTTTAATCTGTACAAGTATACAATAGGGGTCCAAAACTCAACTTTCAAACCGTAGCTCCGCCAAATGCGAAACCACCACCAATAATTAGCTTATTTTCTTTTATATACAATTAAAGGTGAGTTTGATGCATTTGGAGTTTTCATTTGTAAGATACGGGTCTGGGAAGTTGGGATTCTGGATTTTTATTCAGACCATAACTTTTTATCTGTACATTAGTTTTCAGTGAAATCAATTTTATATTTTTCTTTATTTAATTATCTACAACTTTCATGTACAAAGTTTCTTTATTTGATGCACAAAAAGTGGAACCAAAAATAGGTCCCAAAATGAATAAAGAATGAATTAATGATTATAGGTATTTATACTGTATTTTTGACCTTATCTCCCCTACTTTATTCCTTGTCGACCTATTCATCAAGATGCCTAGGTCTCGGGGTTTCGGGTCATAAAATATTTACAATATTTTATTCTTTTTCTTTTCTTTTCTTTATTCTATAATTTTGGCATTAAAAACCGCATTTTATACAAGATATAAAAGACAATGCATGGATGATAAAATGCCTAAATTAGCTTTATTTACACGCATTTACTAGGGTTTTTAAGGCCAAAATGATAGAATAAAGATGATGAAACGTGGCTTCATCAAGCTCTGGACTTGATTCGATTGGCTAGCTATTGTGCTTCACGATCATTAGAAATTGCTCGTCTAAGACCGATTTCTTCGTGCATCATAACAACATAAATTTCCCTCACCCTTGATGGTTAATCTCTTCCTCTCATCTAGTCAAAATTGTTGAGAGGGCTCGAAGAGCCCTCTTTCTTGTGTAATTTTGTGGACAATCGTGGCAGTGTTGTCACCATATAGTTAGCCATAAATGCAAAGATGCAAGGATATGGGGTTATGTGAATGAGATTGGCCAAAATTGCTTTTAAGTATCTCATTTTATGGCATATACAATGACATTACATTTAGGAATGAAAAAGGAGACTAGGTTACAACATCTTATGGGTCATTAATTAGCTGTTGCATTTATTTTCCAAAAATATATGTTATTAACACATAAACATACATTATTATATTGTGTATTTGTATATTTATGTATATATGGATTTATAAACACATATTGTATCCATTCATTCTTATAATTTTAAATTATAATTTTGAACATTTATTATTATATTTATATATTTATACTTATTGTCAATATGCATGAATGCACTCATACATGTATTGTTGATACACATAATATTACTAGGAGATTAAATATATGCATTTTTACCCCACGAATCCTATAAACTTTGTATTGAAACGATGTAATTCCTTCCTCGACCATGTAAACTTGCTAACTCTTATTCCATGAACCTTGCAGTTAATCTGTTTAATGCTCGTAGGGTTCTTGGGATAATTTATAAGGTCGATGGGGTAATTACGTTGTGCAAAAGATCGTAGATGTAATTTAACAAGTTTTAATCCCTTAAATATATATGACTACAATTATATAAAAGTACGTGTATGCTTGAGCCTATATGCTCGTTAAGTACATGTATGTATTTGTATGAAGTTATTATAGATGTGTGAACTTAAATAAATAACAAATCCATTACTATATATTAAGAGGGGGAGTCTACCCACATCCATTAATTAATCTTTTAGAAAATTCCATTTGTGTCCCCATTTATTTTTAAGATGCGTGTCCTGTTTATTTGTTATAATTCGTGCCCCATCTTTTATTGTATATGAACAATTACATACAAAATTTTGTTAATACATAATATTGATACATACCTCACTATCATATACATGTATATTATATTATATTATATGTATATAGGAAGATATTCGCATGAATATATACTTAATTTATATATGTCTGCATATTTGTATCCTAAAAAATATAAAATAGTATTGATATGAGTCCTTATTTTCAAACCGATATCCATATCTCTAAAAAATTACATATCCATATCCTTGGAAAATAGTTGTGTTGTAGTAGAAGATCACGCATTCTATACACTACAAGAAAATAGATCTATAGTAACCTTTTTTTAAATCCGTCATTATATCTTTTGTAGTTAAACCCACCGCCATTAGTTAATCTTTTAGAAAATTCCATTTGTGTCCCCATTTATTTTTTAAGATGCGTGTCCTGTTTATTTCTTATGATTCGTGCCCCATCTTTTATTTTATGTGAACACTTACATACAAAATTTTGTTAATACATAATATTGATACATACCTCGCTATCATATACATGCATATATTATATTATATTATATAGGAAGATATTCACATGAATATCTACATAATTTATATATGTCTGCATATTTGTATCCTAAAAAATATAAAATAGTATTGATATGAGTCCTTATTTTAAAACCGATATCCATATCTCTAAAAATTACATATCCATATCCTTGGAAAATAGTTGTGTTGTAGTAGAAGATCACGCATTCTATATACTACAAGAAAATAGATCTATAGTAACCTTTTTTTAAATCCGTCACTATATCTTTTGTAGTTAAATATATAACGATCATATTATTCATCGAGAAGTTATTTTTTATACTTGAAATTAACGATGGACGATGTATCCGTTGTTTTATTTTTTTAAAAAAATTTGAGCTAAATCAACACTCATTTTTTAGTTCAAAATTTAGCAAATATTACTTAAAATATTAAGAAATAGTGATAGTATTGTTATATGAGTCGTCATTGATGATAAAGTAATAAATATGACATTCGACACTAAGATTTAGTACAAAATATCTTACAATGCATATGATATTCGACACTAAGATTTAGTACAAAATATCTTACAATGCATAATATTGTTGTTATATATTTAACAATGGATATATATGCCACATATCTTGAAAAACGTCAAGACGCACAATTTACTATGTGACAATGATGGACATGTATTGTGTATGCATCTATGAAAACATATTTTTGTAATCATATAGAACTTTTATTTTAAAATATTGTGTACTTCTCCAAAATCCTACGTTGGAGATGGAGAGTAGCTCCTTTAGGTTGAGCTTCAAATTCCTAAACTTCAGCGCTCCTTTGCTATAGGTGTTATTTTTTTGCTATAGAAAAAGTTGATATCGGTACATGAGAGTGAGTAATAATTTAATATTTTTATTTTGATTACATTAGTATACCAATTAAAAATAGCTGGAAAAAAAATCTTATTTTGATTCATATAATGGAAGAATCGCAGACACTCGATAGGTTGTGAACGGGTAGAGTTATAGGAAAAAGCGGAAAAAAACAACTCAATCAATAGAAAATAAAATATTGTTCATCAAAATGTGTATAAAACACCTAAGCTAAAATTGGACAATCTTTGAAAATTGATTTTGAAAGACAATATTATAAATCAACATGAATAATGAAAAAGTTCATATAACAAAATTGGCTTAAGACAATGAATACTTTACTATTCATTGTTATATCTTCAATAGTTAGACATCCAATATTCGTTACTCGATTATTTAGTTTCATAGTTAATATTATATTCCTTGCTATATTCTTAGCAATAAATAATATAGCAACCATTATCCGTTGGTTTTTTCTGTTAATCGTTGTTATATTGTTAAATTAGGAAACGACAGATGGAGTGGAGGCATGACTCCCACTACCGATAGCAACCAATTAATAAGATACTCACCCTTATTGTTATACAACTAACAAATAGATATTATAGTAGTGGACTGCAAATATTATCATTATAGACATAATTTCGTTATTGCGGGTCAATGGTGTATTATACATTCATTAATTTCGTTATATTACACGCATTTTAATATTATACATTAAGAATTCATGTTTTTTTGATAAAATATATTCCTTTATTGGGTGTAGCTACTATTTTTACATGATGATTTATTTTATAAATTAGAATATGCATGTATACAAATGAAACAAATATATTACCATGTATCAAAGCAAAAGTTAAAATTTTGTAGAAAACAAATACAGAAGCGGATCGAATATGGATAATTCAAACAACAACTTTACACTTATGTTCATACAGTATATCACTTCAACATGTTTTGTATTCAAACCTTAATGGCCTGCATTTATGCTATGATCCATACTAAACACTTCTCTTTTTGATCTTTTAATGTAAGTGTGAAGGTGTAATATTTAGAGTTTAAAAGGAATCATATAATATGCATAGAATAGGTTGAAGTAAATGACGCAAAAATTATATATATATATATATATATGTTTGAAACTATCATTTTACATACTATGTTAAAAATATAACTAATCTTATTTATTGTATATCTTTGATATTTAAAATTGGAATGAAATTTTCTAATCATCGCTATATTATTAATATTGTTTATAGAATAATAATTTAATATTTTCTTCCTTACTACCACTTATGAATTTAGTAACAAACACTGTAAGAAAAATACCGAGAATAACATGATTCGTTTTTGAATTCAAAACTTAATCAATTCTCCTTACTTTTCATTTGATAAAAAAATTATTCCCATTGTTTGGCTCAAAATGAGTCAAATATCGGCTTCTAATATAACTTCATCTACTTTCTAAGGTTTTTTTATTGTATAATGGAATTTCTTAAAATTTGTGTATGGACATTTCATTAGGGGTGTTCAGTTCGAGAATAAGCATGAATAAAGGTGGGAGATAAACTGGAATACGTATTATTCCTATTCAGCTGGAAGAATAAAAATAAGAGAAATAATGTCGAATAGTGGTAGATAAGTGCTATTCTCCGTTCGGTTGTTACACAAGGGATAAGAAATAAGGATTATAAGTTAGTGGATAAGGACGAATAAGGGAAGACGGGAAGAGGGATAAGGGAGTGGATAAGGAGGAATAAGAGGAGATAATAAGAGAAGGAGAATAATTAAGTGGAATAAGGAGGAATAAGGGAAGATGAGATTAAAGCTTATTTTGATCCCTATTCTCCTACCAAACAGGTTCCTAAGTAAAATAAGTGTATTCCCGTGCGAAGCACGGGTACCTATATTATATATAAACAGGGAAAGTGCATATGAACATTTAAGTATAGGTGTATATGTGCATGGAAGCGAGACGTGCTTGTGCGTGATCTATTTTAGTGATGTAAATTGAATACCAATATATGCATGTGTGCATATATATATATATATGTGTGTGTGTGTGTGTGTGTGTGGAAAAAATGGGGCTGCCCCCTGGGGGCAGCCAACATGGCTGCCCTCGCCCCCATTTTTCGGCGTTTTTTTTTTATTTTTTTTTGAAAAATAAAACCATGTATATTCATCCATATATCCCTCCTATATGCCATTCGAATTTCGTCAGAAACAGAGACTCCTACGGCCTCCATCTCGATGGTATCGATTTAAAAAAATCCTGTTACCGTTAAAAAATTACTGTCCGGATGGAGGCCGTAGGAGTCCCTGTTTCTGACGAAATTCGAATGGTATATAGGAGGGATATAGGGATGAATCTACATGGTGTTATTTTTCAAAAAAAATAAAAAAATTTGCCCAAATAAGGCGGGGGCAGCCACATATGACCCTATATATATATATATATATGGGTAAAATGGGGCTGTCCCCCAGGAGTAGCCAACTTGGCTACTCCCACCCCTATTTTCCCCTCATTTTTTTATTTTTTTTGGAAAATAAAAAATTATATATTCATCATTATATCCCTCTCACATTCTATTGAAATTTCATCAGAAACAGAGATTCCTAATCCCTCCATCCAGACATCATTTTTTTAACGGTCGCAGGATTTTTTAAATCGGCCATGTTTGGATGGAGGTCGTAGGAGTCTCTGTTTCTGACGAAATTTTAATAGAATGTGAGAAGGATATAATGATGAATTTACAAATTTTTATTTTCCAAAAAAATAAAAATATGAAGGAAAAATAGGGGTGTGAGCAGCCAAGTTGGCTCCTCCCTAGGAGCAGCCAAGTTGGCTACTGTTGGAAATGCGAGCCCACGGCGAGCCATTATGCAATAAATGTTATTGCAATTCACTCCTTAATCTGAAATGAAGAATACATAATCTGCATAATAGGTCCCTTAGTACAATTAGGGTTATGTACCATGGCCATCTTAATGATCATACAGCTGTTGATTCAATTATTGAATCATAGAGGCTGGTGCTTAGATGAATATCTAATGAGTTAGATTGAGGACTCATCGAGCACCGTCAAATAATCGTTAAGAGATGATCTCCAGCCTGAGAAGGAGATGGCAATCCTTTCTCTAAAGGCTGATATCTGACCGACCTCTTGATGCAGGTCCTCTGCATAGGAATAGAGATTCGGAGGTGTCAGATTAGTTAGGTCAAAGAGTTGACTTAATGAGATCAAGATAACCAAAGTCCTATATCGTATGCTGTCATGATATAGGCACACATCCTCTGACCGGAGACAGATGTGTTACTATATGTCTGAGTATGTACATTTGGCAGACCAATAGGTTGATGACCTAATCAAGGTCTATACACCGGCGCGCTGGTATGCATATAAGGGCATATGAGTAATACGATCTCTCAAAGGGATCATACAGGTTCAGTTACTGAACCGGAAGATATGAGCTCACTCATGAGATATTGGGAAGAATCAAATTCCGTGCGCACGGTCGTCTCGCTTTGGAAGCTTGACTGAATTTGTAGGTTTGATATATACTTTTGGAAAGTATATGATCAAGACCTAGGTATGATATATGCTTTTGGAAAATATATGATCGATACCGACTCCCAATGATCGAATGAGATACTTACTGATAAAACCATGAAGTAGACAGTATAAAGTTGATCCAATACTTCGGGTTTAGTCTGAGTCTTCCAGTATGCAGGATGTACAGGTATTGGGAATACCTGAGGGTGATGTGATCATAAACGATTGTATAACCATGACGCTTCCATTCCTAGGGAGTGATGAAACGGGTCTGGATTTTAGTGACTCCTCTCAGTAGAGAAGTAATCTGATCTTGGTCCAAGTGATGGACATTAATCTGAATGTGATTCAGATGCAATAAGAAGATTAGATTTACGGTCTTGATTTAATCAAGCATCTATGGGAGGCCCGCGATCTGGATTTGAGATACGATCTCAATATCCATGTCACTGTACGTGGAACAATACAATCGCACTGTCCTTATCTCCAAGTATCTGCGGAGAAAGCGCATTATCCTTGAAGGAGTTCATGGATAATTCTATTGTTGATATATGTATCCGAGCATTGAGAAAATGGATAATTAAATGTGATTTAATTATAATGAGTTATATGAATTTGATTCATATTATAAAGAGAGTTATCTTAGATAATTAAATGAGATTTAATTATCAAAAAGGTAAATAATGTGAATGTGATTCATATTATTTGGACACAAGAGAATAAAGATCCAAGATGATTAAATATGATTTAATTATCATGGATATGAATAATGTGGATAGCAATATCCATATTAGTCATATATATTATAAATGTGATTTATAATATATAAGAGAGAGCTATTTGTAATTTACATTTGTTAATTAAATGTTAATGTGAATTGGATTCACATTGGACATCAAATTGAAAATGTAATTTACATTTTGTTTTGGGTTGTGAATGTGATTCACAAATTTTCAATGATTGCAATGTTCACAAAATAAATTGGATTTATTTTTCTGAAATAATTTGCAACAAAAGTTGTTGCAAATAATGGAGATTACATAAAAGGTGAAATAGCCACCTTCCTAATGGAGGAGGGTGGACGGCCACCACTCCCATTAGGAAAGGGAGGCCGTCCCCCCTCTCCACATGGAAGGAGGCTTTCTCTCCTTTCATTATCTCCATGTATTGATAATTTAATTTTGTAATTAAATTATGTTGATTTATTAACATATATTTAATTTAAATTAAATTAATTGCTGTTGTGTTTTTAGCAACAAATCATGACCATTGAAAGAAACACAAATTAATGTGGACCATTAGATTTGTGTTGACACATGGATTGAGATCCATGGATCCCAAAACCATATAAAAGGAGAGGCACCCTATTGCTCTTCTTGACATATAAGTGGAGGCAACAAATCTCTCTCTCTCATTCTCTCTACACGTCCTATCTCTTTCTCTCTCATGTGGCCGTCCACCATGGATGCCCTAGAGAGGTTCTCCATCGCCGCGGCATCGTCGTTATGCTGCCCGATGGTTTGCTCGTGGATCTCCGTCTCCTTCGGTGCGCCCCGCTCGTGAAGAAGACATCGGATCTCGTGTGTCGAGATCAGGAGATCCACCACTTGGATCATCAACATGGATTGCGAGAAGCACGTGGTTCATCCCCGCGCTCGCAAGCGTCTCCTCCGACGGATCGGACTTGAGACAGGAGGTCTTTTCGTTTAGAGACTTGATCGCAACCACTCTTCAAGAGGTAAACCTAATACTTGTTTGTGGTTTAGACGAAACGATCCGAGAAGTGTTCTTGGATCATGTGGTTTCGTCACATGAAAATTTTTTAATTTCCGCTGCATAGAACAACTAGTGCGACTAGTCGTTCTTCGTCGTATTCGATACGACGATCATGCTTCCGTGATGCGCTTGAGGATCTAATCATATCCTTCAGCTACTACCTGGGAGCAGCCCCATTTACCCCCCCCTCTCTCTCTCTCTCTATATATATATATATATATAGGGAAAAGGGAGCCTACACCCATGTGTAGGTAACTTTCCTACACCCACCTCGTGTTCCCTTAATTTTTTTATTTTTTTGAGATAATCCTTGAGGAATTTAGATCATAATACATCACAATGTTGTCATTCAAATTTCAAGTTATTTCGAGACTTGTAACTTATCCATCATGACAGTCATATTTTAACGGTCTGAAATTTGCTGAAATCGGCCCCGTCTGATAGAGCTGTTAGGAATGTCTGTTTTACATGAAATTTGAAACACCTATTTCATTTAATATTCTAAGTAAATCCCCCTAAAGATCCATTTCAAAAAAATCAAAAAATTAAGAAACAAGAGATTGGTGTAGGAAAGTTACCTACACATGGGTGTAGGCTCCCCAATCCCATATATATATATATGGGTCATATGTGGCTGCCCCCTATGGGCAGCCAACATGGCTGCCCCCGCCTTATTTGGGCAAAATCTTTTATTTTTTTTGAAAAATAACACCATTTACATTCATCCCTATATCCCTCCTATATACCATTCGAATTTCGTCAGAAACAGAGACTCCTACGGCCTCCATCCGGACAGTAATTTTTTAACGGTAACATGATTTTTTTAAATCGATACCATCGAGATGGAGGCCGTAGGAGTCTCTGTTTTTGACGAAATTCGAATGGCATGTAGGAGGGATATATGGATGAATATACATTTTTATTTTTCAAAAAAAAATAAAAAAAACGCCGAAAAATGGGGCGGGGGCAGCCCCATTTTTTCCTATATATATGGGTCATATGTGGCTGCCCCCGCCTTATTTGGGCAAAATTTTTTATTTTTTTTGAAAAATAACCCATTTACATTCATCCCTATACCCCTCCTATATACCATTCGAATTTCGTTAGAAACAGAGACTCCTACGGCCTCCATCCGGACAGTAATTTTTTAACGGTAACAGGATTTTGTTAAATCGATACCATCGAGATGGAGGCCGTAGGAGTGTCTGTTTCTGACGAAATTCGAATGGCATGTAGGAGGGATATATGGATGAATATACATTGTTTTATTTTTCAAAAAAAATAAAAAAAACGCCGAAAAATGGGACGGGGCAGCCCCATTTTTTCCTATATATCCCCTCCCCATTTTTCGGCATTTTTTTTATTTTTTTTGAAAAATAAAACCATGTATATTCATCCATATATCCCTCCTACATGCCATTCGAATTTCGTCAGAAACAGAGAATCCTACGGCCTCCATCTCGATGGTATCGATTTAAAAAATCCTGTTATCGTTAAAAAATTACTGTCCGGATGGAGGCCGTAGGAGTCTCTGTTTCTGACGAAATTCGAATGGTATATAGGAGGGATATAGGGATGAATGTAAATGGTGTTATTTTTCAAAAAAAATAAAAAATTTTGCCCAAATAAGGCGGGGGCAGCCATGTTGGCTGCCCCTAGGGGGCAGCCACATATGACCCATATATATATATATATATATATATATGGGATTAATGGGGCTGCCCCTTGCGGGCAGCCAAGATGGCTGCCCCCGCGCCGTTTCGGCGCGTTTTTTATTTTTTTTGAAAAATATCGCCATGTATAGTCATCCCTATATCCTTCCTATATGTCATTCGAATTTCGTCAGAAACAGAGGCTCCTACGGCCTCCATCGAGACAGACATTTTTTAACGGTAACAGGATTTTTTAAATCGACACCATCTCGATGGAGGCCGTAGGAGCCTCTGTTTCTGACGAAATTCGAATGACGTATATGAGGGATATAGGGATGAATTTACACGGCGAGATTTTTCAAAAAAAAAAAATAAAAAACACGCCGAAACGGCGCGGGGGCAGCCCCATTATTCTCTCTCTCTATATATATATATGCATATGCATGTGCGTGCACACGACCTTGGTAAGAACACACACTCTTTTCGCTCTTCTCTCAAACATTACACGTGCTTTAGTAATCGAGTTCAATGTAGATTGTTTGATAAAAATAAATGAGACGTGCACATAATATGATCAAAATATGGCTAAATGCACATCAACAGTCGATTGGAGCCTAAATCAAGCCATTCCCCAGCAACGAATATCATTAAAACGAATAAAAATAAACCGTTTTTAATTATACATATCTCTTTTCTCGGACCCAAAAAAAACATATTCTACGGTTCTTCTCGAGAACCATTTGACATCACCAGCAACGATCGATCGAACTGTCCGATCGCCTTTTCCGACATCCTAGCCGTTGATCCACCAGTTCGCATCATCCGGGCGGTACCCCTGAGAGGTGTACCTTCCTCCGTCCCCGCCTCCCGCCCGCAGCTCGGATCTGAGCTCCCTCAACCCTAATCGGGAACCATCATGTCGTAGCGTCAGCCTTCGAAGATCCTCTTGCATCTCCTCCCATGGCCGGATGGATCTCCTCCAAGCTCAAAGTCGCCGAGAACCTCCTGCAACAGGCAGTCTCCTCTATACTTTCTCCGATCGAATATAACATCATTCGAACCTCCAAGATCTGATCTTCTCCCCTTTTGTACGAATTCTTCCTGCAGATCGATCAGCAAGCGGCGGAGTCCCTCCGCAAGAACGAGCTATCGCTCTCTCCCGATCGGCGCGAATATGATGACGAGATCTCGAAGAAGGGGACGTCTTCTTCCTTTTCCGCCTTCTCGGCGGCTGCCGTAGACGCTGCCCCTCTCAAGTTGCAGATCAACAAGAAAATCCATCGATCGGATCGCCCTCAAAATTCTAGGCGCACGTCTCTCGATCTCGGTCCCGTCAGGGAGGCGCAGGTCAAAGCGCCAGATTCGTTTGATCGAGTGCCCGCCAAGAGCGCCGTCAAGGTCGAAGATGACTGGACCGAGCTCCTTAGTGCTGCTCCCGCACAGGCGAGATCCGGTGGTGTCGTGCTGGAGCGTCAGGGGAGTGCCGGGAGATTGGGGGTTGTGGAGAGGAAGTCCAATGTTTCCAACGTCGATGGTAGCCTGAGGAAGATAAATTCGCCTCGAGCGAACATGGATGAGAGTGGTAAGGGTGATAGGAAGGCTCGAGGAGCCGTCGGAATTCTAGAGGGTGTAAGATTGTTGGATAATGTGGCGTCTAAAGATGGTGCGGGTGATGCTGAGAAGATTGCTGAGGGTGTTAGTGTAGGTTCTGATGACACTGGAGTTGGCGGCAGCGAGGTCTTGAGGAATGAGAGACCTCTTACTGGTAAGATTGCCAATGTGAAAGGCGAAATGAACGATGATCATGGTGAAGTTAAGAAAACAGGGGAGGTGTATAGATCTACAGCTGTTGGGAGCTCTGATCCGTATGGATCATCAGCGAGTAGCGAAAGGTCCGATTCTGAAAGTGAATCAGGATCGTCTTCTGACTCTGAGAATGAGAGGGAGAGTAGGGAGGAGGAGAGAAAGAGAAAGGAGAGAATGATTGCGGAGAAAGCTGCAGCCATGGCCGCTGAGGCTATTAAAGAACGTGAGAATGTTGTGGCAAGATTGGAGGGGGAAAAGCAAAGCCTGGAGAAAATACTGGAGGAACGAAAGAAGCAGCAAGCAGAGGAGGTTCGTCTTTCTAATGTTTTATCGTCTGCCCTATGTCAGTCTGTAGGCCACATTGAAATGTATAATTATTGTGTTTCTCTAAACTACTCAGATTGCATGAAATTTTGTTGGGCAACTGTCAGAATTTAAAATGAAATTTGCCTTGGGAAACCTTCAGGTTCACCATGCTTGAATCTGTCATCACTTTTGATGCAAATCTAATGGATTTTTAAGAAACGAGGACGCGTTAGACATTCTTTTATTCGAATATCTTGCAAAAAGAATGATTTCTGCTTAGAGATGAACACCAAAGAATTTGTTAATGGAACCATGATGGTTTGCATGCTATTGGACTTCAATATGCACTGCACTGAGCACTCTCTTTACCTTATTAAGACAGTGGAAAAACTGGGATATCTTTAAGAAAAGTTACGTCTATATTCTTTTGGTTACCTTTTATGAGGAAGGTCTATGCTCCACCGCATAACGTTATTTTATTTCTCACTGTGCCAAGGACCAAAAGTCAAACTGGTTATTTAACTTATTTTGAGATACTGTTTGTTGTTTGTAGTCGTGGATTCAGACTTGTGAGAGCCTAAGTTCGTGTTTGTCATCCTTAATTGAATGATAGTTTCATAGCTTATTCAGATTGATTTTCAGCCTGTAAGAATAGAAAGTGAAACTAATGGGACAAACACGTGGAACAAAATGACATTAATCAAGGGATTGATCAAGGAATTGAAATAGGACTGCAGTGATAGCTCTGGAGGAGTTTGGTGGCTTTGAGAGAAATCCAGGCAAGATGTTTGTAACTTAAACCCATTGATCAGAAGATTTTCACGTCCAAAACATCGCCCACCTCTCAAACGAGAAAAGACAATTGGGATGGAAATTGTTTTTCTACACTGATGCAAAGCAAAATTAATAAATAGGGCTTGATTTTTATCCGTTAATTAGAGTAATTTTATTTACATTTAGTCGACTCGTTGCAATTTTAATTTAAATAAAAGAGATCGCATGTGATCTCAATTAATGGTCAAATTAGGTAGTTAATCGGTTAGAGACAATTAGGATAAGATAGAGTCAAATTTGAATTTTGACTTTAAAATTAGAGTCGGTCAGGGTTTAAATTTCAATCTTTTTTATTTTTGTAATCCCATCCCGCCTATCTAAAGGGGTGGTAGTCTATTGTTTGATGACAATTGAAGTTGAAATTATTTTAAAAATTATCTCATCTCTCTCTCGTCTCTCTCCCCTCTCCCACACGATCTCCGCGATTCTTTTCCAAATTCCCTCATTTTTCGACGAGTTTTCTTTTCTCAACCCCTCCGTTTTCTTCCACCATGATTTTTCCACAGTCAAATTTAATTTTCTGTCGTCGCAAATTCTGATCTGCATCAAAAATAAGATTGAAACCAACCTGGAATGAAGAAGAACTAGGAAGATGAATCACATGCTTGGAAATGGAGCTATGTTGCTCTAGGCCTTTAGCTTAACTTTGAAGGCTGGTTGAAGAAGCTCAAGCAACACCTGATGAAGGTCTGTAGCAAGGTGAATTCACCTTGGATCTCACTAGCATCAGGTCTCCATCATCGCACCCAAACACAACCCCAACTATCACTGATGTGCGGAAGAAGCTAGAAGGTAACACACACAATGGCGGATGGCCGTTGTTGGCGGACGAGACATTGGTTTTGATAGAGGAGATAGGAAGTTAGGCAGTTGTGGGGCAGTGGTTTCAACCATCGCTCCACATCGGAGCTTATACAGAAGTAGTGAGTTAGAGAGTTGGAGAAGGTGGTGGTTGTACGGGCTGACGTTTGGTGGTGAAAGGAAGGGAAGAAGACACATAGGCTGTTGGAGAAATTGGTGAAGACGACGAGGCGCGAAGTGACATGACGTTTCAACTTGGGTGGTTTTAAGAGGAAGATGATATGATGGCTGTCTGATCGAGATCAAAAGGTTCACATTTGGGTGTGAAAGAACGGCAAGATGCGCTTGATCAGACGATCTGACGGCTAAGAAGCACTACGGCGCTGATTGGATCAAGGCCGCCTGATCTGATTGATCAGACGGTTTCGATAACGGGACAGGTTGTATAAAAGAGCCGGCTACGTTGCTCACTGAGAGTGAGCCACATGCCCCTATAAATAATTCAAAAAATAAAAAATAATGTTAATTCATTAAAAAATAGTTAGAGGTAAAATTAGAAAAAATATTCAAAATGAAAATTATAGATCATTTCAAGATCTAGAACTTTCATGTAGAACTTGAAATCAAAATAAATAATATACACATTATAACATTTTTGCAATTTTCAAAGTATTAAAAATACTTAGTTTATTTTCTTTTATTATTATTTTTGTATTTTTGAATTAATAATTTATATACATATTATTGTACACAATATTATGTCATTTTATGGCATTTAATGATGAAGAAACACATAAAATAATAAATATAATATATAGATATATGTACAAAATTTAGACATGTTATTTATGTACATTAATTAGTATTAATTATATATTGGGTTAATGATTAATAAATATTAATTATAAGCTAATGTTTATTGAAATACTTAAGATAAAGGGTTAATTGAGAAGAATTATGATGATGAATCCGAGATTTCATCACCCCCTATACTTAAGCTTTGCTCATCCTCGAGCAAATAAAGAATGAATAGATAGTTGATACTGTGCATGTGAAATACGAGACGATATTTATGACACTAGTTTTAAATGTGATTCTCAAACTTTAAATCTGAACCAAGTCGTGGTCCTAAAGAACTCAACTTCCCTAATTTTCATACTCTGTGTATGACTTTAAGTTTAGTACATGTGTAGAATCGAAGCATCATTCAAACTTCCAGTCCAAGAGACTCTCCTTAAGATCCAATCCTCGACATTAGGGAATAAATCATTTCTTGCATTCAATCCACTATCTTTTTGGTAGTCATATTTGAACGTGAAGATGGAATGCCAGCCGATGGATGGCATAGGTTGGTGTATTTTCTTCTCTCCCTTACATTGGAATAAAGATCCTCTCAGGTGCCTTATTAATGCAACACACACACACACACACACACACACACACACATATATATATATATATGGTTGTTGATCAGTGTGTCCATTAAGAAAGTGCTGACTCGTTTACACTTGTTTTCCTCAAGGCCTTAAATGTCGGATTTCGATTTCGTTTCGGTAATGGACGGAAACGAAATTTTGGTCAATTTTTGAACATGGCCCCTGATGAACCTGAGATTCAACCCTTTAATTATGTCAAATTAATGTGTTGTAGTCGGCTGAATCGTATCCATAAAAACTGCTAATTAATATTTCGGTTAAATCAAAGCAGTCGATTTATTTTACTTGGGTAAGCCTGAGGTCGAACTCAGGGACACGAGCCTCTAAAATATATATTTAAACTCTCATTATTCAGATTAAGCGTTGTATTACAAACTCATAGGCCAATACACACAAAGACATACAATGCAGACAAAAACATGAAGCAAACACTTTTTGTTTGATTTTTAACATGCAACATGATGCATATTTACAATGATGCAAAGATGCCCTAATTAGATAAAATATCTGAGCCAAGAAACTATAGTCAACTTCAGGATCCGATGAGGAAGCAAATTCCATTGATATATTAGTTCAAGGCATAAAAATCATGACAGAAAAGACACTGCATTAATAGTAATAATCATCAAAATCGAGAACGTCGAATCAGAGAACAATTCATGCCATCAGAAAGATAATGGAACAAGCTTCAAAACGAAACCAAAATCGACTAAAATGGAGCTCAAATGCTCAAGATATTCACAAAATAGTCCAAGAGCATAAACACAAGAAAACATGCAGAATAACTAGAAAATGCTACAAACAGGTCCCTGGAAGGTCCTAAATGCAAATAAAATAAAGCGCGAGGCCTTCCTTGTAATTTTCCTACACGCACGATGGCTAAATTGTAATTATTGAAACTCAAAGGGGGTTGGGTGCAATTAACCCTAGGTGCACGTGGTATACACGTGCTTTGAGGACCTGTTTGCAATTTAAAGAACTCGGCTGGGTTCCCTTGCAAAATGCCCGACCCTCACATGACCGGGCACGTGAGACTAGGCTCGACAGTCGGTGTAGGCTTGGAGCAAGGCTCAGGAGGCTCGGGCGCTGGCTCAGACTCGAAGCGAGGCTAGGGAGGCTTGGCTGAGGTTCGGTTGCTCCGAACCTGTAGGCTGGTGCTGACGCTCGGATCTGACACGTGTCCTCCTGAGGGCCATCCGATCATTAGGATCGGGCGGTAGTTGGATACGTTCGGGGGCTTCGAGGTGGCTGGATTTGCGTTGTTGGATGAGCATCGAGAGGGTGCCATCCAACGACATTGGTTCAATTTGGAGCTCTTCCTCCTCCGTCGCTGGTGGCGGCACATTCAGGCCTCCGACGTAGCTGCAGGACCTCAACCACTCCCCTTCGGGCTCGATGAAGCTCCAGGAAGCGACCTAGAAGCCTAACGAACTAGCTTGAAGCACATGCGAGGCGCATGTCGGCCTGGAAAAAGCTAACGACGTCTTGATGTCGGAGGCGGAGGTCGCGAATGTTGCTCTGATGGAGCTCCGGCCATTGAGCGTATAATACCTGCAAGGTTAGTCCAATAGCCGAGGCATGCATAGCGAGGTGATTGGGAGTGGGATGGGGTCCCGCGCGGGCGGAGAGATGGGAGACCGGAGCTCCCTCTCGAGCGATCTGGAGAGGTGATGGGTCGGAGGTGGTCAGGCTATGGTGAAGGGGAGATGGCTATCGGAGGGGTGCGCGAAGATGAGCGATGCGAGGCGGAGTAGATGCGATGGTGAGTGGAGGGTGAAGATGCGAAGAGGCATCTAATTAATTTAGAGAAACCAAAGGAAAAAGCTCAAAGAGATTAAGGGGCTTACCTGGAGAAATTACGGATCGAGGGCTTGGGCTTGAGCTTCTAGGCGAAGTTCGGGTCTTCGCTGGACTCCCGCGACCACAGGGAGCCGCTCGCCAGCGCTGAATGGTTGGATACCTGGCCTACCATGGCCAGGGGTCGACGCTAGGGTCGACGACGGTCGTCGCGGCCTCGATCCGACCTCCCCTTGTTACGGGGAGGCGGAGAGGAGCTAGGCCGTAACCCTCATAAAGGTGGACCAAGAGGAATTGCGGCGGCGATGGGTTATTTGAATAGGGGAGATTGGGAGACCCGATGATGGGCGATGTGGTTTGCGGGCGTGCTATGGAGCGCGAGGGAGAGGGGCGAGAGGTGCTACGTGTCCCGCGAGGAAGAAGGAAGACCAGGCTTGGTCGGGGAGTGGCTAAGAGGATGAGGGAAGTGTCGAGGAAGTGGCAGAAAAGGAAAGGAGGCAACGTGCGGCGAGGTAAAGAACATGGGAGAGAAGGGGGAACTGGAGGAAGGAGACGAGTCTCTGACCGTTGGATCTCGCGATCCAACGGTTGAGAGGTGGGCACGCGTGTGTGGATCAGATCGGATCGATGAAGGAATGATCGATGGCTATGGGCGTGACGCGTGGCGAGAGGAGACACGGGTAGAAGTGGATGGTCTAGATGCCATCTGGAGATGAATCAAAGGGCGGAGAAAGCGGGAACCATCGGCTGAGATGGAGTGCGTTGGAGAAGATCGGGCAATGTTGAAGCGCGACACGTGGCAAGAAGAGTAGGTGGGGGTGGATGAATGAGATGAGATCTGGGCTTTGATCGGATGGTTGAAAATGACAGCGGGAACGCGCGACTGAGATTGAAGGGGAAGCGAACGATCGGACGGTGAAGGATGGAGGACGCGTGGCGGAACGTGAAGCGTGCCACGTGGCTTAACCAGAGAGAGCCACGTGGCCCAATCAGGTTATTTAGACAAAGAATATGAAAAGGAAGGAGAAGGAGGCCGAATTTGGAAAAACTAAAAACATGAAAGTTGTAGATCTTGACGAGGGATCTACAAGTTTCATTTTGACTAAAAATGGAAACGAGGTCAAACAAAGGGAGAAATATTTTTGTGAGCGTTTTAAGGGTATAAAAACACTACAATTTTTAATTTTGCTTTTTTTTATTTTTACTTTATTCAAAGACTTGTATATATACAATAATTTATCCGATTTTTATTGACACTAATTTAAGCTAGGGGGTTAATATCTGCAAATTAATATGATGAAACCGAGGTTCATCAACCCCTAAATTTTGGTCGATATAGACCATTTTGGCCGAATTTCGATCACCCACCGAAATCGAATTCGGTCGAATTTTACCGAAATTTGATCCCGTGGTTTTCCTGAGAATGCACCGGGGTATATCTCTTTTGAGTATCTTTTATACCTTTGATACCCGCACTTATATCAGTATATGATGCATGTCCCTTTTTGGATGCTAATCCGACTCATAAAAGCCTAAGATGGTGGTCCAAGTGGACACTTTAAAAGGTTGGAAGCGCTCGCCTTTGGTGGAATCGCTTTGTATTTGTCTTTGAAGTGTAAGAGCTTTTTTTTTCTTTCTCTTTCTTTTATTTTTGGCCAGCTCCATTGCTTTTACTAAGTTAACGCATCTGATCAACATTTTTTATATTTCATTACGCACGGGCACTTTAGATAAATATCACAAGATAGTATAAGGATCATTTTCTCCTTTACCAGACCGCTAAGAACTTGTTCTCATCCTGGCTAAGATTGTTGACACTCAGGTTTCATGAAGCCTTCATCGATTTTATCCTATCCTTGAGCATTATTAGAACGGGTCCAAACTCAAATATCTAATATCAAGTTCTCAAGTAAACTATCGACTCATCTCATCATATATGCATTCATGCATGTGAGGAGCGGGTCATATTCTTTAAGATAAAGATTAAGTATGCAATATAGCACACATATCTTTCTAATTAGGGAAGTGCGAATTGTTAAGTCATAGACCCTAAGCTGGTTCTATGAATTTTAAGACCTCATAAACCAAGTGTTCTTTATTCTTCAAGCCTTGAATGAAAGTGTAAGAGCTTCGTTTCTTCCCAACCAAATGCTCCACAGCCGCGCAATTGGCTCCAGCAACGTCACCCGAGGGCGATCCCTAACGTTGAATAAGCTATCGCAGAACGAGGCGAATGAGGACAGGTCGAGCCAGCCCAAGTCATCCCACAGGGCACAAACACAGCCACAATGAAAGAATAAGTGGTCGATACTTTCCGTCTCCAGGCCACAGAGGCCACAGTTGGGCGATGCATTTGGAAACATAGTAGCACAGCATTCCCGAGTTAGCAATCTTCCCCGACGTGATAACCAAAGGAATATTCCAATGCGTTCAGGGAGCTTGAGCCCCCACAAGAATCTGCAGTCCCGCAAGAAAGTCGCATCATCACTTGTAATGTTAGGTAGAAGAGCCTGGTACGCCTTACGGGTAGAGAAGGTGCCGTGCTTCCGAGCCAAATGATCACGGCCAAGAGAAGGCAAGGGGCCGTCAGCGAGAACGGACACCACGTCGTGTCTCCCCCGATTGTTCTCCACTTGTATATAACTTTTGTTTCTCCACTTGTATATAACTTGTATATAACTTTTGTTTTCATCTTTTAATAAAGAAGAAGGGGCGAACACCACGCCGTGTCTCCCCCGATTTGTTAGACTTCAAAAATTTTTTTTAAGGAGTTTGTTGATATTGTTTCGGTATAAATCATTCTTATTATCATGAATTGAACGGAGTGAAGTTAGGGAAGTTTTTAAAACTCGAGGTCTAGGAAAACTGCGGGTTCAAATAACATCCTTGAAGATGTTTGATGATGTTGGGGGAGAAAAGGTAGAAAATGGAAATATGGAAATATAGAATACCAGTAAGCACCAAACCGTATGCGGTTTGAATGGTCAGGATGACTATCTCACTTCTCATGAGAAACCTTCTCGGAGAAGCGATATACCGACTATTTATTGCAAGTTCTATTTATATCCTCCACTCAAATCCAACTCTCTCACAATAGGTATTGGGGACAAACATAAAATCACATACCGAATGATAAATTGATCTTGACGAAATAGAATTGCCCATTTGACTCATCTTTTTACCATTCTCAATACCCCTCTTTAAGCTAGAGAAAATGATGTTTGGCTTATAAATAGCGAATTCTATTCGCTTTCATATAAATCATTTTGGGAAGAAAAAGGCTTTTGTGCTTCATATCTACCTTGATTACACCCATCACAATGTAATGAGTATCTGCCACATTGATATTGATTCGCTCGACGACAACTAGTCTCCTCAGTAGAAGATGGCTCCATCTCTGTAAGTGGATAAGTGGTCCTTCGTTCTTAGATTTTAAAGATGGAGCAATTCTACTTAGGGGCCTTTAATTACGTAGTCTTATATTGGAATCACTCAGGAGAAGGTCTTGAGTAGGTCCGTGCCTTCCCCCTGGACGAGGCCTTCACCTTTGGAAGGTTGAGGCTGTGGATTGTTTTTTCGAGGCAATGTGATATAAGATCGAGTGATGCAGAGAGATGAAGATTATGCTTCCTCCTATATTAGATACTTTTAGTTCCTATGTGCAAGAACCCTTTTTTGGAGATTCTTATATGAGAAAAACTCACTTTTAGAGGTTGTATACGTGAGAAAGCTACTTTTAGTTTGATATATATATATATATATATATATATATATATGAGGAAAGGGAGCCTACTTTGTGGAGTAGGTAACCTTACCTACTTCACATCCATTTTTAGCAAAATGTTTCATTTTTTTTGAAAAATACCACCGTGGATTTTCATAACTACATCCCTCTAACATGTCATTCAAATTTCGTCAGAAACATAGACTCCTATGCCCTCCATCCAGAAAAGGTAAAATACAGCAAATCTGTGACCGTTAAAAAATGATTGTCTGGATGGAGGCCGTAAGATTCTTTGTTTCTGATAAAATTTGAACAACATATTAGAGGGATATAGTTATGAAAATCCACGGTGGTATTTTTCAAAAAAATAAAAAAAATACTAAAAATGGATGTGAAGTAGGTAAAGTTACCTACTTCACAAAGTTGGCTCCCTTTCCTCTCTCTCTCTCTCTATATATATATGCGAGGTCTGTTCTTTGAGTTCTTGCTTAGGAGTAAATCTTCAAACGGGATAAGATCGTTCTAGCTGTGTTGCTTGGATCGATTCCTCCTACTTAGGATTGACCTCTACTCCTATTGCTTGGGATCATCTCCTATTACCGCTAACCACATGCTTTACTGCATGGAGGTCAACATTCTAGCCCATTTGCCTATTTCTTCCGGAAATTGTATGGAGAGAGGGGAAATTATGATTTCGTTTGTGACATGTTGTATTTATTTAGCTTCAAGGAAGTGTTACAGATATGTATTAAATTAGACGTGTAATTGGATCTCTCCAAGATCAAATAACTATTCTTCTATTTGATCCCATATTGCTTAGCATTGGGACTTGTAGTATGAGTAGGTGGGTCTATACATAGACCCATCTTATGACTTGCAATCCTTGAGAATAATAATATGAAGATATGATATCAATGATCCCTTTTCCTGTGGAATAGGATGGTCATTCTAACCGTCTTGACCTTTTAAATTATGGTGTTAGTGTTCGTGATCACTGCACCTATTTTATATCACTGCACCTATTTTATATTTCTACAACTTTCAGTCAAGTACTCATAACTAAACATCTCAAATGTTGACAGTTTAAAAGGAAAAAAATTCTTCTAAGCAATTCTAACATTAAAAACAGGCATCAGAATTGCAAACAAGCATGATGGAGACCATGGAAGCTGTGGAGTTGGAGACGCAGAGACACAATAGCACTAGAATGGAAGCTTTAGCTTGCCTGGCTGCACTCGAGGTTTTACCAGCAACTTTGAGATTTATCTTAAGCTCACTTGCATCTAAAACATGATCCAGCTTGTGGCTTTTGTTGTCAAAAAGTGGTCATTTCTTTTTAGTAGTCTCCTAAATTTGCAGATTTACAAGAAAAATACTGAAGATAAAAGCTATTGCAGAGTACCAATGCTGAGCTAGCGAAGTCTCTTGCGACAACACAGTGGAATCTTGAAGCAGAGGTATACTTATTGCATTATCAGATTGTCTGCAACATTGATGCGTATCTTTACAGAAGATGAATCCCTCTTATATTGGTATCAAAACCTAGTAGACTTTCTGATGATGACAGTTACTCATCTCTGGACACTCATGTATCCCATGAGTTACTTCGTTAAAAAAAATCTCAAGAGTTATTTACTGTATATGTTTACTAAATTTATAAAATCCAATTCATGGGACTATCTTGCTAATTACTGAATCCCTTACGGAATCTGTTGTTATTTTATCTTGTGGAAAACTTTTTATCTACTGCTTTGTATTCAAGCATTTCTAATTCTGCAGCATTTTCTAACTTTTGAGACGTGCTTCTTGTTTGAGTAGGTTAATCAGGTAGTGGATCTTCGTCAGCAGATTGAGTTCAAAAAACTTGCTCAAGAAGGTGCGACTTGTATTGTTTTTCATGGGTGTTTATGCTGATGTATTCTCATATGCATTGAGTTATTATCAAGGTTCAAAATCTCGTTTTGATTTCGTTTCGGTCAACTTGAAAATCGAAATTTCGTCGAAATTTTGGGAAATTTCGATGATTTCGGTAGAAACCTTGGAAATGGTAAAAAGGCCAAATTTTTTCTATTTTTTGTAAATTAAGATCATCCAAGTTATTAGAACAATAACTTATAAACATTGTTATTTTTTTGAGTCAAAGAAGGGGTAACACGCTATGGTGTCTGCCCCATTTTATTAAAAATCAAGAAAAAGGCTACTTAAAGCTGCCAAGACTCTACTATAGTCTTGGAATGGGAAATTACATTTTCACAGTAGAAGCGTTGTGATGAAAAGATGACATCATTTTTAGCCAACCAAATTGCCCAAATAAGCGCTAAAAGTTGTAACATTTCCTTTGTCTATTCTTGGCATCCACCAACGAGTTCCAGAACAATTCCAAGCTCTGATTATTAATCCAATTCGGACCGGAAGCAGACCAGATCTGAGTAGTTAGGGAGCAGTTGAAGAGGAGGTGCTCAATGGTCTCCACATGGGAGTTGCAGAGCAGGCATGAGTTGGACTCGTTCACAAACTATTTGGTACAACGATCTCTTATCATGAATCGTTTTCTCTTGAGCAACCCCAAGAAAAAATCGAGTTTCCCTGGTAGTCCTAGTTTCCATATTAGGTTGCAATCTCTGATAACTACATCTGTTCTTGAAGGAGGTGGACTGCAGATCGCTCCAGAAGCTTTCTTCATCGAAAATGAACTGCCCTTCCAAACCCAATGCTCTCTGCCGAGAAAAGGTCTGCTGTGTTGGCTCAGTACCTCCAGAAGAGCAAGGAATTGCTCCAGATGGTAGGCATAGAAGTTTGCAGTAAAAGAGGGCATCCAGTTCCCATTGTCCCCGCAGTCAGCCACAGTAGCTGTACGATTGCCAACCAAAGCAAAGAGGCGAGGGAATCCGTCGTAAAGCAATCAGTCACCCATCCAGTCATCTATCCAAAAAGCAAAGGAGCGACCATCTCCATGCGCCTGTTTAAAAAGATCGCAAAAGTTTGGCATGAACGAAATAATTCCCTTCCAAAAAGACGACACCTGGCCGCCCCTGAGATGGTTCAACTATCCTGATTGTTGTACGCCATAGATACGCTGAAGTAGCCTGCAGCAAAGGTCATCGTTTAATCCCCACAGCCTGCCAACCCACTTAAGAAGTAGAGCCTTATAGATTGTCTCCAGATTTTTTATCCCCAAGCCGTCGTCTGACTTTAACAACGTCACTATGTCCCAGTTTACCAGATGAGTGCCGTCACCATCATGCCTTGCCTTGCTCCAAAGGAAATGTTTCATAATCTTCTCCAGTCTTCGGTGAATATCGGCCGACAGGATACAAGAGGAAATGAAGTAGACTGGAATAGCCTCGAGGACCGACCTCAGAAGAACCATTCGACCTCCCCGAGACAAAAATTTGGCCTTTCAGTCTGAAAACTTGTTCTCCATCTTCTCAATAACTGGGAGGCAATCTGTTAGCTTGATTCTACCTGACACAAGCAGGAGACCAAGTTATCGCAGAGGAAAGGAACCGCATGCAGTGCCCAGTTCAACGCTACAAGATTACGCCTCTTCGTCATACATCCCAAAACGAACAACTGCGTACTTGTCAAGATTCAACAGTAAGCCTGAGAGTTCTCCAAAGAGCTCTAAAGTGGTAGCCATGCCCTTCACTTCATCCTTCCCGCCTTTAATGAAGAGGATTGTGTCATCAACGTACTGAAGTAGGGGGATGGAGATGTCACCGGCAAAAAAGCCCACAATACAACCCCCATCCAGGACACGCTCAACCATACAAGCTAGCACATCTACAACAATGAAAAAAAGAAGGGGGGCAAGGGGGCACCCTTGCCTGATACCATGATGATGTTTAAAGAAACCTCCCTCCCGATGTCATGAGGATCGAGAATGAGGCAGTTATAACATACTTTTTCATCCAAGAGACCCAAATGTCCGGCGAAACGCCCTTAGACATAGCTGCCCAAAGGAACTTCCAATCCGCACTATCATACGCTTTTGTGAAATCATTCTTCCAAAGCAACCCTTTCTACTTGGTCCTTTTCCAATCCCCAATGATTTCAGTAGCCATCACCAGGCTGTTTGAGATCTGCCTTCCCGGGACAAAAGCTGACTGGAGCGGGGATATGATGTGGGTCCATTACCTTGCTCAGTCTGATCGCAAAAACCTTCGCTACAATCAAATAGATCGCATTAGATAAGGTGATTGGCCTAAAGTCTTCCACCCTTTCGCATGTTTGATGTTTCGGCAAGAGGAAAATGAGGGCCTGATTGAGTCTGTCAAATCCTGCATTGCATCTGCAAAACTCCTCCACCACTTCCAGCACCTCCACCGCCAACACATGCCAGAACTCTCTGAAGAAAGACATCAGAAGGCCATCCGGTCCCGGGGAACCATCAAGATTCATACCCCACACCGCACCCTTCACCTCGTATAACGTGACACTCTGAACCAGTTGCGCAGCATGTGCGTCAGAGAGTCAGCTCGCTTCCAAGCCACTCCACCTCCCAGGCCGATTCGGGGCCCTAGAGTAGAACAAGCGTAAGTGACTCACGACTGCAGCTCCCACTTCTCTCTCCCCCTCAAAAGTTTCATCGCCAACCATGAGGGAGCGAATAAAGTTTCGACGACATCTCCTACTGACCACCATATAGAAAAAAGCTGTGTTCTTGTCCCCCTCTTTTAGCCAAGTCACTCTAGATTTCTGTCTCCATTTAGTCACTTTCTTCCTGTTTTCATCAATGATAATCTTCTGAGCCGCTGCTCTTTGCTCAAGCTCTGAAATGGGTTGTTGCCTCTCATCCTCCAACCCGTCAAGCAAGTCAAGTTTTGCCTCTGTTGCGGTCCTGCACGCCAGACCAGCTTCCCACCTCTCCTTGAACGCGCTAAGATGTTTTCGAAGCAAAACAAGTTTCTTGGACATGCGAGCCATGACGGAACCAACCACCACAAAAGAAGACCACAGATTGGTCACAAAGTCTATGAAAGAATCCTCCTGTAACCATGGCTGCTCAAAGCGAAAGAAACTCTGCAAGGACCCGACGAACCCGCATCCCTCATCAAGGGCATATGATCCGATCTTGTTCGAGGCATGTAAGAAGTAAACGAAAGCGGGAACGCCTCCAAAAGTTCAGTGCATGCGAGAAAGCGATCAATCCTAGACCGGGAACTCGAGCTCCTCCAAGTGTACCTCGTGTAAGACGCATCAAGGGCCTCAAGCTGCAACTCATCAATTAGATTTGCAAAGGCTTTAGAACCAGGATCCCCCCCCCACACACAACGTGGGATAGTTTGAAGAAAGAAGAGTGCCATTGAAGTCCCCCTAGGAGCCAAGCACTGTCAGGAAAAACCACCCTCTCATCTCTATTGTCTGCCCACATCTCATCCCTACGACTCTGCAAACACGGTCTGTAGACATTTGTGATAACTACCATCACACCGAAAAGAGTGCTCTTAAGAGCCACAATTAGTGTGTGTACTCCCCTTAGCTCCGAAACCACTAAGAAAGTAGAGTCCCTCTAGGCCGTTAACAAGCCTCCAACAGACCTGATTGCATCAATTGTTTTGAAGCTTGACATGGAACTAGCTTCGAGGGAACACCAAGTAGGAAGGGAGCACGAGCAGAGCTTTGTTTCTTGGAGAAGAACTACATCATAGCCCCATTCTGCGAATCTTTATCCCATAACTTTTTTTCCTGGTCCCCCAATCCTCTCACATTCCAAGAGAGAGCCTTCATTAGTAACTAGCCGCATATCTCGAAGTGCGGAGCGCCCCCACCAAGGCCACAACCGAAGCTTTGAAGTCTGAAACCGACAAGTTACAGGCATTGGTACGTCGCCACCTTCTGTACCTTTTGACACATCTCCTCATTGTGCCCACATCAGGGGCCAAAGCCGTTCCGTCGGAAGGTCAAACTCTAAAGACCCCCCCCCAAAGCCATTGTCTGCTGCCTAAGACAAAATGACGCGGTTCTCCCCAAAGGGCTCCATCGGACGAAAGCCAGCTGAAGACCAGTCTGGCGACAAACTGGGTCTTGAAACCACCCCAACGCCTTTCAAAATCGGGGCTACCGATAACGCCCCGCAAACGAGCCATCCTCTAAAGAGTTTAGGGTCGCTCGACCAGAAGGGAACTCCAAGAACTTCCTCGCCTCGCCAGTGAAGAGGTCCACCGAGTAAAGAGCTCCAAAAGGAAGAGCGAGCTCCCGAAAGGGAGCAGAGAGCGCGACACCACCCACCGCAAAAATGAACCCGAAGCCTGATGGGCTTACCGCTTGGCCCACAAAACCAGGCCACGAATTACCAGAGTGAGAGACACCCGAAATGGTCCCAAAACTGCCCGCATATTCGGATATGAGGACTCAAAAAAAGACCGACCTGAGTACCAGATCCGCACAGTCGTGCATCGCCCTCTCGCCAACAACCATGTACGAACCACAACTGCACGAAGTAACTACCGGGAGTATCTTCTGAGAAAAGGAAACAAGATCCCAAGAAGTCGCTTGTTCCTCAGTCCCTTCCGAAAAATACCCTCCAGCTTCTGAACTTTCTGATTCCCCAAGAACCGTTGCGTTACCCGAAGAGTCGGAAACCGTCGTTGACGTGGAGGGCAGGTCTTCCCCAGAGATGTCCTCGGCGGTGGAGGGTTTAGAAAAAAAAGACCGAGAGGCGGAAGGCGGCCCGCCCGATCGAGAGCTTGCAGGAAACAGTCGTCCCCGACCCAATGGTGGACTCCATCAGAACCAGGGTGGTCAGAGGATCAGAGCCGGGGTAGGTACCATCTGAAAGGATCCCGACCATCCTCTCAAACTCCAAAAGCACAACGTTAAGAACCACCATCGACCATGAGAGGAAAGGGATGCTCGTGACTCGTGCCACCCTGAATGACCTAAGCGGTCCTTCTCCATCGGTGAAATGCTGCCTTCTCCAAGCCACTACCTCTGAGATCTTTCGAGTAAGAAACAACTCCTCTTGAGAGGGAGAGAGGCCCCTCAGAACATTTGCCTGTTTCCAGCGGGGCAATATCACCCATGAAATCCCTGAGAGCCAAAACCTCCTCTCTTGCACGGACGAACGCTTGCGGTACCCTCCACAACGAACCAATAAGAAGTTGTTCAAATCGGGATGACAACTTCTTCCCCTTCACTACGCTTGCAAAAGACAAACCCTCTTGCACCAAGGTCGTCGATGCGAGCGAAAAGCCAACCCTGCCACCTTTGACAGATTGCTATGCGACCACACCTGGTCACGAAGTGGCTGGCCGCCCGTGTAGGACGCTCGCTTGTGTCCAGGTGAGTCGCAGGAGAAGTACCTCATGGGTACCGAGCAGTAGGATGCCCTGTGTCCTTGATGGCCGCACCTAAAGCATCTCGGGCCACTCCTTCTATGGAAACAATCTCCAGCCAGCCTGACGATCTGCTGCCTTCTCCGGCCCAAGAACTTCGTCGATACACTCCTTTTCGGTGGCCCTCGTAGGCTTATCATGCCAAACTGCACGCCTTCTCCTTCCCGCAACAAGCCTTCTCTCCCCCTCGCTCTCCCTTGCTCTCGCTCGCTCTCTCATGTCTCAACCTATTGGGTGGTCTTTTCGAATTCTCGCGATATTCGACCGATCGCACATCTATAGCCCTTATATCACACATATTGGTCAAATAAATCATATCGCTGTTAATGTTGATTATTGACTGATAGTTATCGGAAGTGGAGTTCATCTGAGTTCTTCAAACAATAAATATACACATGTAGCCTTATAGCACACATATCGATCATCTATGACTATGACCCTTATATCACACATTTCGATCATATCGAACATGTCGTTGTTAATGAAAGTCTTACAACAAGTAAAAAACATCTATTCACAAAAATAAATGACAACATGCACATTAATGATTAATGCAATAACATAAATTTTTTTGACAACATGCATTAACAGATATTACCTGGTCATGAGTTCAGTTCAGAATCAAGAATTCCGTGGTGGATTTGTATCGCCTCCTTCCTTGATGTCTCCCACAACGCATTGACGGCTCAATGAACTCGCAATAGTTCTCCCATGTCATCTACGAGTACATGGCTTGTAATCCATCACATAGTGCTTGGATTGATGGTCTTGATACTTATGAGTATCTCAAGACGAGGATAAGCAACACTAAATCTGGTATCATGAGGGGTACGATGATGCTATGAAGTACTGGCTTGAGATCCTCGTGATGAAGACACTGGAGTAGGAGAAGATCTCTGTAGAGGAGGAGGCACGACTGTGTACCCGAGGAAGAAACCATACCTATCACCACCAGAATAGCTGTCCTGACTCTGCTCGGGTTGGCTACCGTGGTTGTTCTCACCTCTTTAGCTGCTGTATCCTCCATACATGCTGTAACCATATGATGAAGGTGTATGTACCTGAGGAGGAGTCCTGGGAGCAGCATGAAAGTATTATAGGAAGATGCCAAATGATCTCTCATCATGTGATGATCCATATCTACCCGGGGACTTAGTGTTCATTCACGATATGTGCTGTCAATGTCAATTGTTCGTGCAGCTCAAGGAACCTACATACTATCCATGTAGCTATCAGTAGGTCGATGGCCACGATCGTATGCTTCGTAATCCATATGTCCCGGACTCAGACTCGGAAAAACTGTCTATATGCATTCCTTTGTCGATCTATATATTCACGTCCTGTGTGGAACCCTTCCTTGAATCTTGTATTATGTGGTACACGACTACCCCATGCCGACCCCCCTGAATATGTTGCCCCCCACCAGATCCACCACGACTGCCAACATCATCATCATCATCTCCACTATCATCCTTTGACGGGTTAAAATTGAATATAGATTCCTTTGTTTTGATTTGTAAGTAAAAATATCTTAGATCTAGAGATCGGAGTCTTAGATTTGGAGATTAGGGACCAATTTCAAGTAAAATTATATAAGAGACACAAAACATGTAAAATGATGCATAGATCTAAGGTTTGATTTTCATGATTAATCGATTTTTAAATTTTATCTATAAAAAAATTTTCGAATCATGTTTTCTTTGTTTTAAACTCAAGATCCGAGTTTATCCTTGGAAAGTCATCATGATTCTACAATAAAATACAAAAGCCCCAAATTTCTCTTCCATACATCTCACAAATATGTTCCAAATATTATTTATTATATGTAATACACGAGATCCGAGTTTATACATTCATAACTCATCATGATTACACATGAAAACTCAAAGGCCCTAATTTGTATTCCAAAAATCTAAAAAACAATATTCGAAATTTTCCAAAAAAACACAACATGCAAGATCAACATGTTATGAATAAAAGCCCTCAAAAAATTGAACAAAATGGAGTTGGAGAAGAGTTCTAGCAGCCCAAGCAGCAAGCATCGACAGAAGCATCGATATGGGGATTGTTAGAAATTGAGATGCGGAAGCGTAATATCAGAGAAAAGAATAAACATGAGGAACACCATGATTTTACGTGGAACCCTACTTCTTGAGGAGCGGGATGAAACCACGGGAAAACACCTCAAAGGGTTGATTCTTCTATTAAAGTTTCTCTCTTTTGATACAGTAGGTGTGTGGCTTCTTATATAGCCACCACTGACCAAGTCCCACAAATTGTAGATGTGAGAATAAACCACTGGATGTGGAAATTGGACCCTAGAGGGGATCCAATTCTGATTACCCATTACGACATGTGACGCATATACTCCAACACCCCCCTCAAGCTGGAGCATGCAATGCTCAGCTAGGATAAATAGAAATATCAAACTCACAACACAAGGCACTACGGACAATATCAACTCAACGCCTACTCTACCATCGGTTGCTGTCGAAGATGTTGCTTCTCATGCTATGCTGGTGAGGAGGAACCAAAGGACTGGAATGTGAATTGAACCGGGTGTCCTCGTCGGAGAACATATGCTCTGTACTGCGTTTGTCAGAGTCACTGAAACTGGGTTGAGTCTCCACCTAGAGAACTCTGTCTCGCAACTGTTCCATCTCTCTGAAGGGCCAAACTGAAAAAAAGTTGTGGAAACACCATTGTCGGAGTCCACGGTCGCTAGAGAATGGAGTCTGAAAGTCTCCTCATCGGAGAACTAGGTCTCTTGCATACTGGCTTAGAGAATGGGATCTCTACTCTGGAGTCTCTATGAAACCACATGAAAACCCTAACCCATAATGGCTTAGAGAATGTGATCTCTACTCTGGAGTCTCTTTGAATCGCATGAAAACTCTGAGCCGTCTAGATAAATATGGAACCTCACAATTGATGATCGCATACATGTGTATATGAAACTGCAGACTCTAAAACAATATGAACGTGTAGAGTCTGAATCTGACTGTCTGTAGAGTCTGCCATCTGGCCTGGCATCTGCATTGGAGAATCTGAATATGGACCATAAAACTCTACAAAATATTCCTCCATTCTCCCGTACTTGTCAGAATAGATGCCTTCGACCAAGTTGGCAAAAGACATGAAAAGATGGGGAAAACAAAATCAAATATTTTTTTTCCGACTATTTCATTTTTTAATAGTAGTCTCTTCCTCTCTTTTTACGAGTTGTTCCCTTTCTACAACTTTTCTTCCCACTCTTTTTTTCTTTTGCGTATAGCTTCCCCTTTTCTGTACGTACCTTTTTTTCTGATAAAAGGAAAGAAAAAAATTCATACCCTAATTGGACTCTTTTTCTTTGGCTCTCAATCTTTCTGGGCCTAATACAAATGAGGGCTCGTTCCTCCTCTTTTTTACAACTCTAGGCTCGTTTGGGCTAAAAACGAAGCATCGTTTTCTATTTAGGGTTCCCTTAGTGGGAACCCACAACTTGATCCGCGTCGTCGCCCCCACAATGGGGCTTGGTATTCGATTGCCGCCACTGCTGCCTGTTAACCTCTCTGGGTGGAGATGCTGGAGCTCTGTTTGATAGGAGGTTGGAGAGAGCATCGCTGGCCGATCTCTCTCTCTCTCTCTCATCTGTCTCCTGCGATCTGAGCATCGTCGTCGTGATGCTGACGCTTGGGTGCTTTCCTAGATGGGGCTCCAACTGCCCTCAATGTTGCAGACTTGGAGTTGCCGCCGCTTAGAGATGTCGCTGCAAGATGTTATGTCGCCTCATGGAGATGCCGTTGGAAGGTGTTATGTCGCCGCCTGAAGATTCTTGAGCCCTTCTTCTTCTTGATTAGGGTTTCCCAGCGAGAGAAGCCATGAGGCATATGCTGCTTGTGCTTAGGAAACTACCGTCACGATTTGCGGCTGAAGTTGGCTCCTCTTCTTCGAATTAGGGTTCAAAAGATGAACCCAAACAAGTTGCTATAGAACACGACGTTAGCCATTCAACCAGTGCCGAAGATGATGGTTGAGCGCGATGCACAAATTAGCTTGGAGGATAAATCACTTGAGTTGGCAGTGCTTGGAGTTGCGAAGAAGGGACTTGGATGTTGCCAGAATTAGGGTTCAATGAACCCTAAATTTTTCTCAGATCTCGATGACAAAATCTTCATAGAACTAGGGTTTCTGAAAAATAAACTTTAGATTTTGAATCGCTATAATCAAACATGGTCTTCAAGAACAATAATAAGATCTTTCGGAATTTGGTGGCAGTTGAAAATTAGGGTTTCAAGAAACCTTGAAAACTGTGACTCGAACTTGAACGATCTTGAACAATGAATGAAAATTAATAAATAATATTCTAAATCAATCGAGAATCAACTTGCTCTCTGATAATTGAATCTCGAACAAAACATGAACATAAGAATAAATCTTCAAAAATAAATCCTCGAGAATCAAACTGATACTATTAGAAAGCGAGAATAGAGAAGCGTAATATCAACGAAATAAAAGAAACATGAGAAATATCAGGATTTTATCTGGAACCCTACTTCGTGAGGAGTGGAATGAAAACTCGAGAGAACACCTCAAAGGGTTGATTCTTCTATTGAAGTTTCTCTCATCTAATACAATGTGTGAGGGGCTTCTTATATAGCCCCTACTGAGTCTCCAAGTCTCATAAATAGTAGATGTGGGACTAAACCACTAGATGTGGTAATTGGACTCTAGAGGGATCCGATTACCCATCCCTACATGTGACACATATATTCCAACTGGGTTGATTTGATCAAATTTTCGGTGTTAACTCGCCCAACTTGGGATTTTAATATGAACAATTCCTTTTTTTCGGCGAGATATCGAGATGGTCCGATATCTCGTCGATATCTCGGGACATTTTGGTCGAAACATAAGAAACCAATATACATGTCTTTTGATATCTAGGTCCTGTCGAAGCCAAAATTTCGATGATATTTCATAGAAATTTCATGAAATTGCAAACCATGGTTATTATTTCCTCATTGAAAGCAAAACATTATATGCTTTATTTTTTTTTGAAGTCTAAAACTTTGGGGGAGACACGCCGTGGTGTTCGCCCCTTTTTTATTAAGCTAAAAAGCCAAAAAAATATATACAGGGAAAGAAGAAAAAAAAAAGAGAGACTGGTCCACATAGAACCCACCTCAACAACCGAGCGTGAGCTACAAAAGCAACCAGCCGACAACAAGAGGGGCCGAGTGAGACAAGACATTTCTTTGTAAAAACGCTGACCCTTAAAAATTGCGGCATTCCGCCCAACCAAATAGCCCAAATGCACGCCAAGGGACGCAAGAGATCCCTGCGAACCCTATCCTTGTTGGACAAAAAGAATCCCCGAAAGAAGTCGTGTCATCAGTAGCAATCCAAACCAGCGCCGCCGCCTCCCAAACGCCCACAATCACAGGGCATGTAAAAAAAGATGGTTTAAGGATTCCACGTCGTTGCCGCAAAGAGCACAGTCCTCCGGGACCGAGCCGAGCAGCCTAGCACACCGAATCACCGATCCCTCGTTAAAATCCTCCTCCTACGAAAGAGCCAGAGGAATATACCATCCCTCTCCGGGAGCTTCAAGGCCCACAAAAAGTTGCAGTCACGAAGCAAGGGATCAGTCCGCGGCTGGGAGTGGTGGGAGATCGCCATGTAAGCCTTCCTTGTCGTGAAAAGTCCCCCCCACCAGGCCCAGTGATCTCTCCCCCGCGTGGGCCTGGGCGCACCATCAATAAAGTCCAAAAGACCAAGAAACTCCTCGAACCTTTGGTCAGAGAGATTGCCATGAAGGATTGGAAGCCAGCCATCCCCGGACCAACAAGAGGTCACGGAAGCGTGTTCATCAGCCGCCAAAGCAAATAACCGCGAGAACAAATCCCCAAGAGGGACCCCACCAGCCCACCTGTCCGTCCAGAAACTGAAAGTCCTCCCGTCACCAAGCCTCGGGAGAAAAAGATTAGAATATCGTTGGCCCACCGCTAGCACCCCACGCCAGAAAGGCGTCCGCGATCGGAGACAGCCAGCCGACCCTGGCATCGTACTACGCAAGCCATGAATCTCACGCAAGACGCAGAGCAGAAATCCTCACTGTCACCCCATAATCTGTTCACCCATTTCAAGAGAAGGGCATCATTGACATGGTCCAGCCGACGAATGCCAAGACCCCCGTCACACTTACGCTTCGTCACATCCTCCCAACCCACCAGATGCGGCCCACATGCAGACGACCCCTTCTTCCCCCACAGAAACCTCCGCATCAACTTCTCAATACGCCTTCGGACCCCCACAGGTAGCTGCCAATTGGAGAGATAATAAACGGGGATAGAAGATAAAACCGATTTGATGAGGACGAGGCGACCACCCCTCGAAAGTAAATCCGAACTCCAATCGGAAAGTCGCATCTCCACCTTCCCCACCACCTTGGACCAGTCACGTAGTCGAGCCCTTCCCGCACCCAAATGCATGCCCAGATAATCAAACGGAAGATGGGAAGGGAGCGAGCCCAGGGCCAAACAACAATCAGCCGCCTCCTCCGCATCCAAGCCAAAAGGGACCACCTTAGACTTGTTCGCATTTATGAATAGACCCGACAGTTCGCTGAAAACCTCCAACGTCGTCGCCATGCCCCTGACCTCATCACGCCCCCCACTAATGAACACGATCGTATCGTCGGCGTATTGAAGGATGGGATCACCCTCTCGCCACAGGAGAAGCCCATAGAGAGACCACTATCAACCACACGATCCACCATACGAGCAAGCACATCAACCGCCACCACAAACAGCAGGGGGGGCCAGAGGGCAGCCCTGACGCACCCCCTCCTAGGCTGGAAGTGATCACCCGCCAAGCGCCCATTAATCATTACCGAGAAGGAGGCCGTAGTGACACAGCGACGAATCCACGAAATCCAAATCTCCGGAAAACCACGAGCCCTCAAAACCGACCACATGAAGCTCCAATCGAGCGAATCATAAGCCTTAGCAAAGTCGACTTTCCATAGCACTCCGCGAGTCCCTTCCCTTGCCCAACTCGCGACCATTTCCGAAGCCAAAGCCGTGACATCGGCAATCTGACGACCACAAATGAACGCCGCCTGCACCGGGGAAATGATACCATCAAGCACCGGGGCCAGCCTACGAGCGAAACCCTTCGCCACAATCAAATAAAGACCATTCGAAATAGTAACAGGACGGAAGTCCTCAATACGCTCGGCGGAGGATAACTTAGGCAGCAAGATAATGATAGCCCTATTGATTTTGTCGAAGCCAGCATTACCCTCACAAAATTCGACAATGACCTCCAAGACCTCCCGCCCCACAAGCTCCCAAAAATCCTTGTAAAAAACAACCGCGAACCCATCCGACCCTGGCGACCCGTTATCGTTAAGATCCCAAACGGCCCTTTTAACCTCTTCCAGAGTCACCTCCTTTGTCAAGTCACTGCGAAGTACATGAGAAAGAGTCTGGACCCCAGCCCCAGACCACTTCCAACGCCTAGGCGTGCGCCTAGAGGAGAGGTCCTTGAAATACCGCGCGACCTCCCTCCCCAGGTCCTCCTCCCCCCCCACCACCCTGCCATCGATCGAGATAGAGCGAAAAGTTCGAGCGCCTCCTGCCGCTAGCCACCCGATGGAAGTAAGACGAGTTGGCGTCCCCCCCTCAACCAGGAGACTCTTGCCCTCTGACGCCACTCCGTCACCCGCTTCCGGTCCTCCAGCTCCACCCTCCTCTGGGCAGCCGACCTGGAGGCCAACTCGTCGGCACGAAGATCCCTGAACCCTTTCAGTGTATCGAAAGAGCTCACGATCTCCTCCGCCTCCTTTCTGGCCGCCACCCGAGCAGCCCTCGACTCTTTCTTAAAAACAACCAATTTTTTCACAAAAAATCCAGCTTTCGAACAAATCTCACCACACAGACCCCCACCACGCTCCTGGCCCCAAATATCCGCCACAAAGGTCTTGAAGCTGTCTTCTAGAAGCCAACATTTCTCGTATCTAAAAAAACCTTTAGAGGAAGACGACACACCCGAGTCCCACACGATTGGGGTGATCCGAGAAGGAGCGAGGACAGGAGGAGACCAAAGCGAGTGGGAAGGCAGCCATAAGCTCCTCAGTAGCCAGAAACCTGTCAATGCAAGACCTCGAGGTCGAATTTCTCCACGTGTATAAAACGTCAGACGCATGCAGATCCTCCAGAGCCAGAGAGTCAACAAACTGAGCAAAATCCGCCGAGCCCGGATCCGAGCCCCCCTCGAACGGGATCTATCCGCTATGCGCAAAGTTACATTAAAATCCCCCCCCCCCCCCCCCCCCCCCAATCAGCCAAGGGATATCCACGACATGGGGACTAAACTGGATAAGCTCCTCCAAAATTCCCTCCTCTTAATATAGCAGCATGGTCCGTAAGCACAGGAGAACGTAATAGTAGAGGAATTATCCAACCTCGTCAGGATCACAGTAATTGTTAGGCATCCCCTGAAGACCGAGTTGAAGGAGAAAACCGCCGACCTCCACGCAATGAGGAGGCTGCCCGCCGAGCCCTCCGCATCCAAAGCACGGACCTCATCCAGGCTCCCCGCACCAAACGACCGCCATAAGGCCTCCCCCATCTCCCGAAGCTTAGTTTCCTGAAGCAACACGACATCGCATCCCCACACCGTGAACCTTGCACCGAAGGTTCTTCGCTTATCTGCCTCCCCCAACCCCCGAACATTCCAGGAGAGCACCTTCATGAGGAACTTCCGCGCACCCACAGGATCGAACCACGCCAGCAGCCGCCGCCACCACCTCTTTCAGAGTGAAGCAAGTCTGTACCTCCCCCACCCGCGTGCGCGATCTGTTTCTCCTCCTGTACCTCTTTGCAGATCTTGTTCCAGACTCTCCTTCTACCTCAGCAGCCACCGGGGCCTCCAAAGGCATCTCGGACCGATCAGGAGAGAAAAAGGGCCGAGACAAAGAGGAAGGGGACCCCTGTCGAAGAACCGCGTCCTCTTCCACGCGCGAGGAGGAAGAGGGGAGCCAAGAAGCGAGGGACTCCCTCCCCCCCCCCCCAACCGACCCCACAAGCACCTCCCCAAGAGCGGGAAAGGGCCAGGCCGCAGGAACAAGCTCAGACGGATCCAGGTCCACAATCCGCCCCACCACAGATCCACCCCAGGGCCCGAAAGAGACCCGTCCAGATGGTGGGTCACCCGAATATCCGAATTGAAAGCCCGCAAAGAGAGTCCGTGCGTCCCTTGCCAAAGGCAGATATCTTTCACGATCCCCGAGAAAGTCCCCTCCACGTCACCGGAGAAACCGCCAAGAGAAACATCCATGCAGTAATCCCATGAAGTGGAGTTGAAAGGACGTACGAAAGAACTGAGAGGGTGCACGAAAACATCATGGCGGGACGAGTCCCACGAAGCGGTACCATGCAGGGACACCTGTTCCTCGGATACCGAAGCGACGCCCTTCCCTCTTCCTGCCTCCGAAGGCATGACCACGACCACTTGAGCCACCACCGGCGGCGGCGGCGGAGGAGACACGACCGACAACTCCAATCAGCAATTGAAACGACCGATCTTCAAATTCTCGAAGAAGACGCGGCCCACCGCTTCATCCAAGAAGGTCTTACTGCACTCCATGAGAACCCTCGTCGTGAGAGGGTCGGAACCCGGGGACATTCCATCTTCGGTGATCGCCAGAACCTCACCCCACCTCCGCAGCGGTCGCCTGAGGCAATGAACCGAACGTGACAGGAAAGGAATGCCACGGACCTCAACAACACAGACTTCGACATCCAAGCAGGCCCTGTCCGCAAAGCGCATGCCTCCCTCCGAGGAGTGGCACGTACCATCAGCCACCACTTGAGCAAACGAACGACCTTCAATGCAATGCGCAGCCTCCCATGTGGGGAGACCCCCCGCCGGAACAACCGAGCCCCCGTCGCAAACCGACACCTTCCAGACCGCGAACGAGAACCACAGTCGATCACTTATGGCCCAAACCTCCGCATGCAAAGCAACACGGCCGAGCAACGCAAACTGCCGCCAAATGCCCCCTCAAACCACAACGGAAACACCTCCTCTCCGGCTTCTGGTGGGAGACATGCACCCACTTCTCCCCCCCAGCATCAGCAACCTCCCCACCCGCCGCCACGAACTGCGGACTCCCGCCACGAGAGCACCCCCCTCCTCCACACGAGCGCCACTGCTTCCCCCTCCGACCTCCGAGAGCCCTGACCAACCCTCCCCTCTTCGCCTGCTGCGAGAGTAGCACCCCAGTTCGAAGCGCCATGAGCACCGCCCCTCCTGCGCCAACTCCACTCACCCTTAGCCAGAGCACCACCCCTCGCTACCTCCCTCCCACGCCCGCTCCGCACCACCGCTCGCTCCTCCGCTCACCCCTCGCTCCATTTCACCACTGCAAGCCACTCTCTCTCCTCTTTAGAAATTATTTTCTTCCATTATATGCTTTATGATTTGCTAACATCTCCTCTGTGATGTAACTCATTTTTTCTTCCATAGGCCATTGACCTATCGTGAGCTGTTGGAGGTCCTTAGGAAATACAAGTCTTTGCCCATCTATTATCCAAGTACTTCACCCCTAGGTTATGCCTAAATTGTACAATTGTACCTAGAGTACTATGTAAACTTATCATTAAATAACATTGCAAACTTGTATTAGTTGGTATTTTAGTGGAAAATTTAATGCCGTAAAGCATTGTAATGCCATGGTGTCATAATGACGGCATAGACGGCTATCAATGCTAGAAAGGAGATGTACTCCGGGTTCCTATAATAGAAGAAAATAGCCAAAAGGTGGGTGAAACACATGGGGCCTTGTCTTTAGCCCTTTGACTAAAATTTTACCCTTCAGGGGAATCTCTTTTTTAATTCTTAGTCTTCCAAATACTTACTGAATCGGTAGACGTTCTACATTCAAGGTGCTAAACATACTTAGCATGCCATGCATTCAAGCAAGACAATGGCATTGGTTGAAATAATAGCAATCTAAGCTATGGTAACGGCTAATGCAACCTAACTCACCTGCCTACTATCCATTGCGTTTAAGCAGCGATCTGGAGGAGGGGGGTTGATTGTCCATTACTTAATTCCACAATGTTCGGTTGATTGTGGATACTCGTTCTCATCAAACATGACAACAAGTTTGAGGGCATCAAGAGTCATATTCTGATACCTCTCTTGCTCGTTTTCTTCAATATCTAATGTTTTGGTCGATTTTGTGGGAACATTATCATGCAATGATTTTGGAGATTTGCGAAGGAATCTTGGGTCCTCTAGGCTTCTGTTCTTTATTTATTTGTGGTGCCACTGTTGTGTTACCGAAGGTTGTGACCTTGGTTGCAACTACTTTTAAATGAATGTGATTGAGGCTTATCTCCCTGGTTGTTGGGGAGCAATCCTTGGTGTGGGCATCTTTGACCTTGAGTGTTGCAGGAGGATTGAGAAAAATGATGTGGGCACCCTTGGTATGAACATTTTTTTTCTTATTTCAAGGCCTTGTTGACCATAGTTACACTTGGATATAATTTGCTTTTTTCAAGGCCATGTTGCCCACATCATTTTTAAAAATGTTGCCCACATCATAGTTTCTTAACTATGTCTGGATCCTTATAGTCGGGTGCCTTATAGCACACATAATGGAAGGGAGACGCGCGATGCCCCTATATCAGGTTTACTAGTTAGATAAATTAAGCTATTATTTAGACTATAGGTTGTGTTGTCTAATGTTGCTTGGGCTTGGCATGGAAGGATTTGTAGGGTAGAGAATAAATAAACCTACCATTGTTTATAATAAGCATCTAGTCGATACACATGCAAATGATTCCATAACTAAGTCTAACTCATAATTTAAAATAAATGATTCCATAACTAAGTCTAACTCATAATTTAAAATGTAAATAAGGTACAAGATGGTTATAGGGACCAATCAATTTTTTTCAGCAAAAAAGGGAGGAGAAATGCAAGGTGTCACTCCAAGTTTATTAAAAAGGTGTTATAGAAAGGCTTACATGGACCAGGACTTATATAGGACTCTTGCATGTTCAAGAACAATTTCAACATAACATTTTCTCTAAAATAACCCTATTTCTTGCTAGCCAAATAATCCAAACCAGGGCGATAACTAAGTTTCTACGACCCTGATCCCCTCCGATCATTGTTAATTGAGCCTTACAAGGATTCAACATCTTCAAAATTCACGCCAACCGGTCCTGACTCCTCCCATACTTCGCCTAAAATCGACACATGTAAAAAAGATGGTCAGCATACTCTGAGTCTTCCTCATATTGCATGCACCTCCTACTCACTCCTTGGAAAAACCTTGCCCTCTGACTTCCCATCATAATGCTCCTTCATCTAAAAAGCCATAGGAAGACCTTAACCGTACATGAACTTTTCAATTTCAAAGTCATGTACAATCTTGCATATAAATGCGAGATCAGACACCATTAATGCATACTGAACCTTATATGCTTTCTTTACGGAAAAGTGCCTGTTCTGCCAGATCCACGAAATTCTCCCACTTGTCGAGCTGTCTACCATAGAGAAATATCATGTTCATTGTAGAAACTCTACCTTACGAAAGGATAACCCCCTCAGATGAGCAAAATCCAAGCACCATTCGACCAAGTGTTCGAAACAAGTACCCTTTGATTAGCAGCCATGATGAAAAGACACATAAATGCTCACATGAGGTACGCTCCTCAGTCTAATAATTTGTTTAGAAACGAAAGCCGCACCCATCACCTACCGCCAATCTTAATGATAAAAGAATCTCAGGGAGCACAGAGTGGATACCCTTCTTCTAGAAGGTGGAAGACAACAACAAACCTCAGTCCCTGTAGGATCCCATGAGTGAACCCATATATTGAGAAAATCAACCTAGTAAGCAATCATTACCGTCCCCCATAATATGCACAATCTATTTCTTAATCAGGGTCTTATTCATCTTTTTCAACTTGATATCCTTAAAGTCACCATCCTCGAAAGGATGAGTAATAGAATCCCAATCCATTAACGGGATACCTGACAACTCCATAAAATAAGATTAAAAGAAAGATTGCATCAACTACTCATGCTGCTTTTAGATTCAAGATGGCATACTGCATAAAAAAGGAAAAAATTAGGATAGTCAAACATACCACCTTCCATCCTGCAAGCTTCTTCTCCATTTTTTTGATCAGGGGTATCTGGTTTGCCTATCTTAGTTTACAGTTTACCAATGACAAGCCCAAGTATTGCGTAATCTCACCTCAATCATCTCCAGGACAGCCTGGTACGCCCCCTCTATCTTGAGGATCGAGGTTCACTACTCAGTTACCGAGGCAATTGGTGTGGTTTTTTTTGATGCAACATAGAAGAAGCCGAAGGCATACTGGTGGCTCAACCTAACCATCGAGTTTGAATGAAGAATAATAATTCCCATCCGATGAAGAGAGTGACGATGGTAATGGCATCTTAATAATAACATTCAAGATGAATAACAAAAATATATTTGCATTAAGTAATATATCAGTGTTTGAGCAAAATTTAGATTCTATTATGTTTTTTGTGTTTGGTAGTTACATATTGGTGATTTATATTTTAACTTTTTTAACAATAGAGTTCATAATGAGCTCAATATGAAAATATTTTTGTTAGATTTTCTTGAAGTAACGTGTTTAATACATAATACAACAACAAAGCCTTTTCCCACAATTAAGTAGGGTCGGCTAAAAAATGGTTTTTCCCACTATAAGTATGGTCGGCTACATGGATTCTTGCTCAAATCTATGTTGAAAGATTCGACTATTTCTTACGCTGGCTGTCGACTACCTAACGCAACCCACACAATGGTGGGATTTGAACCCTGGTCATTTGGGTGGTAGGCACACTGCACTACTACCATGCCATTTAAGTAGGTGTTTATTACATAATGTAAAAAAACTTATATTCATTTATTTATAAATTTAAAATTAGAAAATTACATAAATTTACATATATACCATGGTCCGGAGGGTGAGGGGCGGCTCCACTGATGACGTGTCTCATGTCTGGGCAGCTCTGTGGGCTGTATGGTTGGGATGAAATGACCTTATTTTCACGAACCAGAGATTCTACTCGGAGAATTTCGTGTCACACTATAATGCCCTTTACAAGTTCTGGGCATCTCGTTAATGTAAATCTTTCTTGCTAATGAATTTTTGGACGCGGTATCTCCCAACTTGGGAGACTACCCACTGCGCGTCTTCTAAAAAAACATATATACCACATTATTATTGCTTATTCACTATGTGATGCCATGTCGGAATGCATACATATTTCCGAGAAAGTATTTGCAATAAAAATATCCAAAGGCATTGCATAAATAAAAGGAATCTTCTCTTTCTTCATGTCATCATTATGATCTTGACTCGTGTATCTAGCTGAATTCTCAAAAGCATCTTTTCCAACATGTATCTAAATTTCTATTTAACAAATCATTTCTCTTTATAGGATTTGTTGAAGAACCTTCTTAAGCTCCTCCCAAACTCTCGTGTATTTTTTCCTATAAACCAACTGTAGTGCATATGCAAAAATCACAATTGTTATCATTTCTCTCGAAAATCAATTTACGTTATCACTTCTCTCGAAAATCGATATCTTGATAATTCAATCTCCTATCATCTTTACCCTACCACAATCACATATTGGTTATGACAATAACGCAAATCACTTTCTGAAATTTATTTTCCCCTAAATTTCCGCAACTTAAACCTAATTAACACCGACTACTTTCCATGCTATTTTCTCTCCTGAATTTGTGCAATTTAATCAAATCATTTTGATTTCATTAATTTTTTAGAGCATTTTATCTTATGCAAAAACATTTTAAAATTTTTCCATTATCATCATGTCCACTGTCAGCCATCATAAAAAATAGCCATTTGGCTATCAGCCAGCATAGAAAATAATCGAATCTTTTTACATGAATTTGAGCAAGAATCCATGTAGCCGACCTTACTTGTAATGGGAGAAGGCTTTGCGATTTTTTAATCATCATGCCCACTGTCTTCATGAGACTGTTGGAGGTGAGCAAAGTTCTAAACAAATGCAATTATCCATATTTAAAAGAAATGAGAATTTAATATGAAGGCAATAGATAGACAAACCTTATTATAATGAAATTGATTCTCAAAAGCCTGCTTTTAAAAGTTGAAGTATCTCAAAGCAAACCTAAATTGTTTTGGATTTGAGGTACTACTATTTTACAATGCACATTTCAGGGTTTATTGAAACTACTTTGAAATTTGATTTGAAGTATTATAACTATAAAGGGAATAAAGAATGTTTTTCTTCGGTTATTTGGAAGTAACATATGACAGTTCTCTTTCCTTTGCAGGCGTTAAACGGAAAACGAGGAAGCTTCAAAGTTCAAGATCGAAAAAAGTCAGTCTTCATCCTTTAAGAAAGATATAAAATCAGAGATCTGATGACATTATTATGTGCTGTAAACCTGTAAAATTATTTTCATAAATATCTTTAGCACTGTCATGCATTAGTTTTCATCCATCTGATGAAAACCAAGTTCCCTTTGCTCTGAAATTTAAAGTTAGAGATCTCAAAGCAGTACACATTCATCATATGACTCTTATTGTTTTTACATGACAAAATATTTCTCTGGATTGTGATCGTTAATATCTGATGTTTTTTTTGTTTGTTATGTTCGAAATTTGCAGGAAAAATCTAAAGGAACTGAATATGAACAAGGGATGCTAGAGGCTGAGTATTCATTTGTGTGTGATAAACTTCTTCAGATGAAAGAGAAGGTCCACAGTTGCTGACATTGTCTTCTGCATTACTACACTATGTCAAGCAGTTGGATGCTCTGAGAAGCATAAAAAGCCATTTCACCTCATATATATATACTTTACCCGGTTTCGGTAGACACATGATAAACAAAGCCTGGTTGCATATTTTTCATGCACAACACCAAACTGACTTTGTGGGCACATCAATATGTGATGCCCATGGCATGGCCTCAAATTTCTGCGAAATTCGGTCGAATTTCTGTCGAATATCGATATCCATTCGAAATCGAAATTCAACCGAAATGACCGAAATATGGGGGTCCTAGTACAAAAAATGACCGAAATGACCGAAATTTCGGTCGAAATTCCACCGAAATTCCATCGAAATTCTGTTTTGATCGATACCGAAATGGTAACCGAAACCGACATTTAAGGCCTTGGCCCATGGCATACACATATTGAAGTGCTCGGGTGCAGCATGGCTGCACATAGTGCTGACAAGAGTAGCATGCTACACGGATGCTCGAACAAGAGCATGAAAGATGCATGGAAATGCACCCCAAGCTCATTGATTGCAGATACACGGGCATTGAGGGGTGGGTTGTGGAGGGCAAAATAGGGACGGAAAGAAAACCTGTTAATTATCCTGAAAGAATGGCAATAATAAACAACTGCCGAACTTAATAGTTTCTCATAGCTTCACTGTTAATCTGATCATAATCTGCACATCTAAAGTTTCTTGTCTAGTGCTACCTAGTTTAAATTTAAGCATTCAATGGTAGATTTATCACCGTATACATTCACTTAATTATTTTCATATTAGCCATAAATCACTCTAGGTCATACACTTGAAATTATTGTTTCTTGATGCATCCTCCAATTGAATTTTCAAGCTATGTGCAAAGCATATGTTCTGTTTCATAGGTAACTGGTGCTTCAAACTTCCAATTGTCACTATCAATGCTTTAAACTGCCTAAGTTGATATCTTCATGTCTTATTCCTTTGTTTTTGCAAATATGCATTAAGAAAACTTATCCAGACAATAAGCTTTTCCATATTTTCATTTGTTAATCAGGCAAAAAAGATAGAAGATGACATTGAAATGACTAAGAAGGAAATGGCACAACCATCATTGGTAGAATTGGAGCTTAAGGGGAGACTCGATCAACTGACTGATCGTTTGATACAGAAACAAACCCAGGTTGCTGTGGGGTTGATCTGATATGTTAATTTTAAATCCATCGATTTACTTTTCTCTGTTAGACAAAAACATTATATATCTTTCAAGATTCTATGTTGTGAATTGCCATGTGACAGTAAATAAGATATCATTGAGTTTGTATAAATGAAACAAACGTATGGAATTAGCCTTCCGTGACCAAAAATAAAATCTGTTGCCGTATCTCCCCGCATACACATTCTGTTAAAAAATTTCATGTTATTTTGAGAATATGAATCTCAACTTTATCTTTTTTTATTGTAAAATTTCACTGCAAGGAGATAGAATATTTTTAAGAGAGCCACCTCCATAATTGGTGATAGTGGGGGTGGGGAGGAGGATGAGAATGCCGAGCAAGATTTTGAGGAGATTAGACTGTTGGAGATGGTCTTGAAATGTTTCTAGGTGGGGCATGGAGGGAGGTTTGGACACTGCTTTGGTTTCCTGGGAGGAGTTGATCGCTGAATCTGTAGGGTCACAAGAAAGACTACGAGGAGGTTAGATTATCGGAGATGATCATAAGATGTTTCTAGATAGGGCTTGGTGAGGGAGGTAGGGACATTGCTTTGGTTTCCTGGGAGGATGTCTAGCCTGATTTCGGAGGGTGGTTTTGGGTGTCCCATTCAGTTAGAGACCAAAATCTGGGTGAAGTGGTTGGTTTAGTTGACATCCTTTGAGAATGACTTGGTATATTGATTTTTTTGAGTAAAAAAAGGGGGAAACATGCGTAAGTGTCCACTCCCAAAGATTTTATTTAAAATTTAGCTTAAACAACATTACAAAAGCCATGACTCGAGGAGAGTCCTTGCATGGTAAACCACATTCTCTGCATACAACCCTCAACCCTGAAGATAACACCTTTTCGAGCTAGTCAAAGCGCCCAAATCAACGTGACATGCAAGAACCTCTCACTATTTGGACGGAAGTGAGAGTTAGAAAGTGATTCCCAAAAAGTTCTTTTGGCTGGCAGCATCTAACCAATCCAAACTCAACGCCATTCCTACCTCCTTGGCTTTACTGCAAGTGAAGAAAAGATGATCGATTATTTATCATCGTTGCAAACCAAGCAAGAGCTGTGCCCACCAGGGAAGATCCTTGACCATCTATCCCTTGTAAGTGAAGGAAAGTTCATAACTTAGCATTAGGGAAACACGGAAAAATAGCTAACAATTTGCAAGGAGGTAGAGTTTATCATATGAACTCCGATACAAACATAACAAAAATTTTATTTATGAAACCACATTGTATTGGAAACATTTTCCAAACCGTTTCGCAATGCCTCATGAGTTTTTTTATGAAAACTCGGGTGGCGTCCCAATTTGGGACCCACCACCAAAAAGATGTATGTGTGTGTATATATATTAATTTTTAGTATACACGATTACAATGAGTCATAAACGCCAAGCGACTACTAAAGCCCGACAATGTTCAATTACATTTTCTGAGTAGAATCTTGCTCCCCCAAAAATGACCTTATTTCTCGTGCACCATATAGTCCATATCAATGCAAAGAGGTACATAGAATCCTCGTGGCCATAACCACACACTGATCTGATATCCCTCTAAAAGCTCGAGCTATATCTACCATCAATCCAATATAAATTCACCATGCTACACACTTGAGTTGAGGAAGAACACGGAAAGAACAGATGATCCACCTCCTCCACTGCCGATCCGCATTTGTTGCACACCATGCCCCCCACCCCCAACAGCTTTCCTATGCGCTCCTTGGTGAGGAGCTTGTCAAGCCTGAGCAACCATAAGAAAATCTTGATCAGGTTTGGCACCTTGCTTCTCCATATCTTTTGCAATTCCACTCCAACCAACTCCTCTACCTCCCTCACGTCCTCTATAAAGAACATGTAAGCTTTCTTTACTGAGAATCTTCCGTCACCTCAAACGTAGTGATCCCTTCCAGTTGAAGGGCCCTCCGCCAGCGCTAGATCGGCCTGCATTACCAAGAAGTCCTCTACCCTCTGGCCTGACAACCCTGAAGAAAAAATCAGAGACCACACCCCCTGCTCCCATACCTTCTGCACCACTGCATCCTATCCTCTGTTAGAAGCATCAACAGAGGAAACCACGATCCTAATACCCCCTCCCCTTACAATCGTCCCGTTAGAACTGAAAAGTCTCTCCGTCCCCAAGCATCGTTCTGACTGGCCAGCTCAGGAATCACCTGCGAAGTGTCCCTCCATAAAGACAACGGAAGCTGCCCCTGCAATTTCTGCGACATGGATATCCCATTAATTTTCCTCAACACCCTGCATACTAAGTCCTCTGACTTCCCCCGTAAACGCACCACCCACTTTGCCATGAATGCCATTTCTCCCAGCTGCAACACACCCAACCCACTCTTCTTCGACTCTGTCACCCTATTCCAATCCACCAGGTGACCCCTCTATCTAGGCTGCCTCCCCTCCGACCAGAAGAATCTGCACATCACCACCTCCATTCTTGCAAGCACCCCCGCAAGCATCAACCTCGTAGAACAGAAGAATATCGGGATTACCGAAAGGACATGCTTCAGCAGAATCAACTTCCTACCCCTTGATAGCATGTTATCCTTCCAACCTGCAAGTTTGTTCTCAAGCTTCTCCAGCAGAGCCTCCCTGTCCATCTTCTTGGGCTGCCCCACCATCAATGGTAATCCCCTATAAGTGATCGGCAATATAGCGATAGGACAGCTCAGCAGCTCCACCACCCTTTGCACCTCCTGCCCCGACAAGTCGAACTGAACCACAACCGACTTGTCTCTATTTATCTAAAGCCCCGAAATGTCATAAAAAATGTTCATGTTCAAAGACGCTCGTCGAATCTTCTCTTCCTATGATCCCATAAACAACACGGTGTCATTAGCTATTACAAAAGCGGAATGGATATCTCATCCCTCCTATAACTCGAGCACCAACCACCATCCGTCGCCCTCCTCATCATCACACCTAAAGCGTCAGCCACAATGACAAAAAGAAGCGGGGAGCTAAAGAGCATCCCTGCCTGGTACTCCGTTGGGTTGAAAGAAATCCCCGTTCGGTCGACCATTGACCCACACCACATGCGAGGCCTTTGTCACACATCGCTTGATCCATGCTATCCACAAGCTCGGGAACCCCCTTTTCTGGTGACTCTCGTAGGAACCTCCAATCAACATAGTCATAGGCCTTGGAGAAATCCACCTTCCATAGCACGCCTCTAGATTTGCATCTCTTCCGGTCCATTACCATCTCCGAAGCCAAGATCAGACTGTCTATCTTGTCTCTTCTGGGCACAAAATTTACTTGTTTCGACGAAAATTATCCGCTCAATCATCCCCCTTAGCCAGTTCGCTAGGATCTTTGAGATTATGAGGTAAATAACATTAGATAAGTCTACGGGCCTATAGTCCTCAGCCCTGGATGGTGAATCTTTATTCGGTATGAGCAAGATCGATACCCTGTTCAATAGCTCAAATCCACGGTTTCCCTCTCGAAACTCCTCCAGCAACTCCATGATCTCTTACTTCACCATATCCTAGAATTCTCTGTAGAATCCAATCGGGAAATCGTCAGGGCCTGGTGCCTCGTCTGCTTTCAGCTGAAAGCACGTTGTTTTTGCCTCCTCAGTGAAAATACTCAACAAACCTTCTACCTCCATCCCAGAAAGCCACAAAACTCCCCTTCCTTGCCATCTCCAACTTGCCTGTGCGCGCCACCTGCCAACCAACTGAAAATGAGATCGCAAGGCCTCTCCCACCGCCCTATCTCCCTCAACCACCTCACCGCCAACAAAAATCGAGGGAATCATGATCCTACGCCTTCTGCCACTCACAACTGTGTGAAAGAAACATGTATTCGCGTATCCATCTTTCAGCCATTTCTACCTGGATAACTGCCTCCAAGCCACCTCCTCTTTATCTTCCTAAAAATCTCTTTCAAATGAGCGCTTTTACCATCATCTCTACCTCCAATAGGCTCCGCTCGTCCTCAAGCATGTCGATCCTTTCAACCTCTTCCTACGCCCTACTCCTCTCCCTCCGTTGAACGTGGCTCGCCTTGTTGAACGTGGCTCGCCTTGTTGAACGCTGCAAGAAATCTTCTAAGCTCAACTAGCTTGCCTGCAAGTCTACCAGCTGCTGAACCCTCCTACCTGCAACCAGCCTTAAAATCCTCCACTGCTTCTCGAAATCCCTCTTTTAAAAGTCATGACTTCTCAAATCTGAAAACCAAACGAGGACACACCTCCTCCGCCGAGCACCACAGAAGCGACGTGCAATCTGAGTGCGCCCTGGCAATGCCCGCGCAACCACTAAAGGAAAAACCTCAAGCGCCTCGGTGGACATCATGAATCCGTCCAATTGAGACCTGGCCCTCAAGCTCCTCCACATGTATATGCATCCCACGATGTCAAGCATCTGCAGGACAAACTCCTTGACCATCCCATTCAGTTGCACCGATCTGCTATCCCTCCCGCCACGACCACCAGGCATGTCCTCTAAACTCAACGTCACGTTGAAATCCCCAGCAATGATCCAAGCCACATTCTGGAATTGGGATCTAGTCAAGAACAACTCTATGAAGCTGCCACCGTTCAACCCGTTGCAAGGGCCGTAAACATTGGTGGCCAACAACCTGGCCTCGTCCCCTTACGCCGCAGTACAAGTGTGAGCGAAAACTGGCCTACATGACCTCCTCCTAAATCTCGAATCTATCCCCATCCCAACCCGTCACCATCCCACTTGCAACATGGACATGCCCTTTACTCTCTCAACAACTGACCCACGTCTCTCCTTTTCTCCGCCTACCCTAGGCCCCTTACATTCATGGTTATAGGATTCATTAAATCACAAACACAGACCCCTTCGGCAGCCTCTGCCCCAAGCACTCCATAGCCTCCTTCTCCAAACCCTCGAAGCACCCCCTACCCCTACCTCTACCTGGGTGCCCACCTCCGCACCGACCCCTCCTGACTCCCCTCGTCACGCCCCCAACAGCTCCGCCTGCTGCCACAGCTTGACCTCCACTAACCCCCCTCAGCCGCTTCCTTCCCACCTAGCCCCTCCATCCTCCCATAAACCGCTGCTCAGCGCCTTATAGGACTCAACTCAAAAGTATTAGGGTTAAATTTTGAAGCATGATTCTCTAAAAGAAGAGACCTCTCGAGTTGAGTCCTATTGGACGACTCTTCTCTTGTGGGCGCAAAGATGACTTGCGTAGCTTCCAACGAACTTTGATATCAACTTCTTCTTTCAGTTGTACACGCCTACCGAAGATCAATATGATCTCTGTCTCCTGATTTTGCGGCACGCAATCAAGATCTTTACGTATTGGAAGCACGAAGAAGAATACTTCTCTCACGAAGGGATGCACGATTGTGTATATGATGGAGGCAATATGGTGGACGTGTAGGGTTTCTATATAGAAGAAAGAGTGGACGACTAAGGGAGTTCTCAACTCTCTCTGGTCTTTCTCTCTAAGATCTCAAGGTAATATGAAATTGCTGGAATGAATCATGCTTGCATGAAAGAGGCTATGCCCTCTCTTTTATAAATGTGGGGGATGCCACCTAGGATTCGTACTCCTAAAAGGGACCTCCACCATGTATGCCCTTGGATGATCATCTAAAGGCATGCATTTAATCCTTTGCCTTCAAGAAATAGGAGTCTTATTTATCCTAATAATTGTCATCCAAAATAAATTAAGAGATAACAAAAAATGAGGCCTTTTAATCACATTAGGACTTCATGGTGGACGTCCACCTTGTCCTATTTTTGGTTGCAACCTCTTAATTATTATTCCATTATCATGATTTAATTGTTCAAATCATAATTGAGTATTTTATGAGAGCTTCCTCATAAACTATGAATCTTATTCGTAAATTCAAAAAAAAATATAAATCTAATATGTTTAAATTTTCAATAAGGATCATATTCACATATATGCTTGGGAATAATATATATGAATCATATCCATATATATATATAATGAATCAGTATTCATATTAACCAAATAATGTGAATCAGATCCAGAAACCCTAGACACACATATTTATGATGATGATAATTAGGAAAAATGGGGCCGCCCCAGGGGGCATCCAACGGGCTGCTCCTACGTCATTTTTCCTCATTTTTTAATTTTTTTTGCGAAATATCACCATGTATGTTCATCTATATCTCTCTCCAATATGCCATTCGAATTTCGTCAGAAATAGACTCCTATGCCCTCCATCTAGAACATGTAATTTTAACGGTCTAAACATTGCTGTTATCGACCTGTTCTTGATGGATGTCATATGAGTCTCAGTTTCTGACGAAATTTGAATGACATATTGGTGGGCTATGTATATGAATATACATGGTGATTTCAAATCAATAAAAAAATACGAAAAAATGATGCGGGGGCAGCCCGTTGGCTCCCCCCTAGGGGCGGCCCCATCAAACCCTAATAATTATTAATTATACAATTTGTATTATTAAGTACTAGTCCTAATCCAATTAAAACTTGTGAGTAGTTGTCCCTGATATTTGGAGATAATGTCGGAGAGATCATATTATTGATGGATAGTTACTTAAAACTTAGATAACTGTCCAATTTCAAGGTTTAGACCACTTTTGGTGAAATACGCCACTCACAAATGTTGAGCTTGAGGTGAAAAGATTCATACTCTATGGGAGCTTACTCAACGAAATGCATTACACTTTCTGTAAGCTCAACAAATGATCAGAGTGATGAACTCAGATTCCAAATCTATTTCTAAACATTGTCCAAGCATTTTGGAGCTTAGAAATGAGCTTAGAAGCGAGTTCTTCTCCATTTTCATCACCATCTCTCTTTCTAACATTTGGACATTGAAATTGGAATTTGAATCTAATAAAATGAGACTTAATCCAATCAATTCTCATATCATTAAGCCATGAAGTGGAGTCACTAAAATCCATACGATTCATCATTCCCTCGGAATGTAAGTGCCATGGTAGACGATCTATTAAGATAGCTTTAACCAGATTATTCCCAGTACTCCATCATCCTTCTTATTGGAAGACTTCGATATACCTAATGTTCAAACACTAGTTTGACTATCTCCTCCAGGGTATATCAACAGATTTCTCAATTGATAATTGGGCAATAATATTAGTCATATATTTATTCCAAAAATATATATTAATATCCTGATTTTATGTCTTATTTCATAATCAAGACGACCATGCATGGAATTCTATATGACCCGAAAATATCTCATGAGTGAGTTCTATCTCTCGGTTCATCAAGTATGAACCGATATGATTCCTTTAGAGATTATTCTTCTCACATATCCTCTTATGCACGCGAACATGTCAGTATATGGACCTTGGTTAGGTCTTTAACCTAATAATAATATGCACATTTGGACATATAGATGCACATCCGTCTTTGCTCAAAGGATGTGTGCTTGATCGTGACAATTACGATTCATGTCTTAGTTATCTTAACCTCCTAAAGTCAACTATTTGGCACGATTATTCATACACCTATTCCTATGCAGAGGACATGCATCATGAGTTTGGTCGAAAATCATATTCAGAGAAAGATTGGCGTCTCTTTCTTAGACTAGAGATCATCATTGAATATCATATGTTAATGCCAGTTGTGTCCTCCCAAATACATATTATTCAATATGACCACGATACATAACCTTATTTGTGAAAAGGTACCTATGATTAAGTGCATTGATAAACATTCATATCAGATGGAAATGATAACACAATAACTTTTATTGCATTAATGGGTCACCAAGGCTTACACGTCCAACAGTAATTCCCATGCATCATAATCCACAAGAATACTTGGACACAGGAGGGGGTTTTTACGTTCCAAATAGCATTGCAGTATCTTCTCAAAATCGTTGAAGCAGTGTCTGGCCGGTTAGTCATATATTTTTACATTTTTTCGCCTTGAATTTATTATCCCTCCAAAACCAATGATCTCGGCCATTTCTCGATCCATCAAGAGGGATAGCCTCCAGAAGCTGAACTAACTCCTGATAACGATGTTAAAAAAAAATAGAAACATAAGTTGGTAACTAAATTCCTTTCACCAAAATATCAACGACATGCTCAAACTTGCCTACTGCTGAGCCAAAGAGACGGGGGAAACGTGCACCCAGAGGGCCCTCATCAATCAAATCTTCTGTCCAGAAATCAAACTCATGCCCATCACCAACAACTGGGCAAAACAAGTGCAACAACTCTGGTAAAACACTAAGAGACCCTTCCAGAATGGTGAATTGAAATTTTGGACGACCCCGTTTCCTGGGCCGTCGGATCCTCCCATATCCGGATCTGGTTACTCAGCAATAATTTATTCAGCAATCACAACTAACATTCAGAAATATACTGCAAATAAAAATACTCGGAAGAAAGTATTTCAACACTTTTCCATTCACAAAATAAAGTTTAGAGGATACATTGTCCCACTATAACCATTACATGTACATCAGCTTGAAAGGAAAATATACAAAAGATTACTAACTACCTTAAAGAGTAAAGCTACTGTGGCTGGCTGGATGTCTAGTATGTAAGCCGGATGAATTTTTAAAGTCCTTGCTATGGCTCACCGATACCTGTTGGGTTTTCCATAAATCATAGGATAAAAATTAGCGAATGCTAAGTAACGAAGAAGAGAAAAGCAAATAAATTGTGTAATTTTTTTCAAAACTTGATATCACAAAATTTCATTCCTTTTCATTAATTTATGTCCTATTCTTTTCTATTCCACATCAGGGATTAGTCCAGGGGAACCCCACCATTCTTGGACTCCGAAGCTGTGGATGCTTCGGGATTGGAGATTGTGTTGATCTTGGTAAGCTTATGCCGCCGCACGTCACCTCAACCAATCCTCCAATACTACCCTGACAATTTCCTTTTCTTTTATTAAACAGGGTCTCAACCCTCAGCCTGAAAAATCAAATGAGCACACCGTCCTCGAGGACTCGGTTGCTTAAAACCTCAGGCTAACATTTAATCATATAACCTAGCGGCTTTAAATACATGTTATCGTGACCCAGCCGCTATTGAACCACTCGTGCCTCCACATGACACGACCACATCTTCCGTCATTCCAACCCGAATATATTGGCTCCCGGTACCACGCGTTGAAAAACATTCAATTTGTGCGCACTTATCATACCAGGGCAACCGTGTACCACCTAGGTAGGGAAATGCCAATACGGGTTCCTTCCGACAACCTACAGGTTGCATGTCCGACCTGTAGTACTACTCCCAGTCATCCTTATCGTGACACATGATCTTTTTCAGGATCCAACTCAAATCACACCAATTCACATGATGTAATTCTTTCGTTAAGTCTTTGATTTGCATAAACCGCAATACTTGGTATCAGTGTTGCAATAGTCGGCCGACTATACCGAATAGTCGGTCCGACTATGCGGTGCGGGGGGGTACCCGACTGAATAGACCTCCAGTCGGGCAATAGTCGGCCCAACCGAATAGTCGGCCGACTATTCGGCCGACTGGACCGACTATTCGGCCGACTGGACCGACTATGAGGCCGACTGGACCGACTGGACCGACTATGAGGCAGACTGGAGTTCGACTTTTCATTTTTTTATTTTTTTATTTTCAATTTTCAAATTTTATGGGTTACGTTTTACCACGGTATCACCACAAATGTCAAATTCTATATATCTATTATATTGATGGGTACTTTTATCTTGGATTCATGTTAAATAATGACCATATATGTATAAAAATATAAGAATATATGTATTATAAATAATTTTTATATTAAAAAATACAAAACCGAATAATTCCGAATAGTCGCCCGAATACCGATTATTCTCTATTCAGTGACCCCTCCGACTGAATACCGAATACCATCTTCTGCAACACTGCTTGGTATCGACTCACATATATATTATTCATAACCATATGTATACTCCTATTTATGCCTATTTTAACTCCCAAACCCTAACTTTTAGAGCCAACGCATCAATTTGATATGTAAATCTTATTTTAGTGGGAATTACAAAGCAATTCTTCAGACTTTTTCAAAAATAGCCAAAATTATGGTTCTTCGTAGCAAAGAACACTAAATCAAGAATTTCAATAATTTCGTATGAAAACCCAACAGCAAAAAGAAGGATTTCGTTACCTAATCGAGCTCTCTCTCGTGTATGCAAGGCTTTATCGAGTTTCGTTTTTAGAAAGGCTAATTTAAGGCTCCTGAAAAGATCGAATTTCATTTTTCGTATCAAAACGCTAAGAACATGTTAAGAACGCGAAGAACGAACGAAGAACGCGAAGAACGCGAAGAACACGAAGAACGTCAAGAACATATTTTCTCTTAGAAATTCGGCAGAGTTTCCCCTTATATCGGGATATATTTCTCGGAAAATTTCAGCAGAGTTTCCCCTTATATCGGGACATATTTCTCGGAAAATTTCAGCAGAGTTTCCCCTTATATCGGGACATATTTCTCGGAAAATTTCGGCAGAGTTTCCCCTTATATCGGGACATATTTCAAAATAAAAACGAAAAGAGTTTCCTCTATAAAATCAATCGAGAGGAAAATAACAATGAAACTGAAAGAATATACTCAACAACAAGAGATGAAGAACCGGTAGACACCACACATCTTAGGTGAGTGAACGTGTGACGAATCACAGGGTCACTGACGTGCACAGCCGCCCGCACCTAAGTAGGGTATTACACAGATTTCTCCATCGAAATAACTATAAAAGCATAATACGAAGAATAGAAACATAATCGATGGAGAATCGGTAGACACCACGCGTCTTAGATGAGTGAACGTGTGACGAATCACAGGGTCACTGACGTGCATAGCCGCCCGCACCTAAGTAGGGTGTTACACAGATTTCTCCTCGAACCACAACAGGAAAACGAATCGGAAAGAAATATGAATCAAAAAACAAAACTTGGAAGAACAAGAGTATGAATTGAAAGCCTAGCTTACGAAGCAACTAAGAGAGGATCATACCTTTCTTCTCCTCGTTCTCCCGGCAGCGCTTCGCTAGCGCTCCTCCCTCGCCTCCCACTCCTCCTCCCAACCTCTCGACCCTAGCCCTTGGGGTGGTGGTGGTAGTGTAAGTTGTAGAGAATGAATGGGTAGGGGGGTCTATTTATAGGTCCCAGAAAACCACTAACCATGGTAGAAAACCATGGTTTAGACCTTAACCATGATTTAGCGGCCCATGGTTTTAGCCAAAACTTATCCCAAACTTGGAGCTTAAGTTAGAACATTCTAGAGGATTCTAGATTCGCTAATGACGCTTAATTAACACTAATCGTGATTAACTTTCACTAATCGCGATTTAACTTTCGCGGCTTACGCATATCTTTTGTTAACTATTAATTAGTGTTTACTAATGATCATTAGCGGCTTTCAATCGTCATTAATTTCTTTAATCATGTTTAATTAGTCTTAATGACAGTCATTATGGATTAATGACATCTTAGCCTTCCTTACTTCTCTTTCTTCCGAAATTCATAACAAATCAAAACGAAGTCCGATTCAAACGAAACAAATTCTGCCGGTTTCCTCTTTACGAGCCGGATCTTATTATATAGGATCCGAGATATGCCAAGTTCAAGGCTTTACAATTATAACAACCTTAAAGGAAGTCTCGTCCTCGAGACTAGAAATGCAGGCATAACATCCTTAAAGAGGATTGAAACCATAACAACCTTAAAGAGAATGAACGTCATGTCATTTAAAATAAACATATACATAATACATAATTTTATCATTCAAACAAGTACGGGTATTTCTCTCTCATTTCTGCCTCAGGTTCCCATGTGGCTTCTTCAAACTCTTGGTTCCGCCATAATATTTTAACTAGAGGCATCTCTTTGTTTCTCAACTTCTTGATATCCCTTTCAAGTATTTGCACAGGTATCTCTTGGTATGTCAAATCTGGCTCAACATGTAAATCATCATAACTTATCTTATGTTCTAGATCCCTAATGTACTTTCTCAGATTTGATACATGAAATACATCATGTATTGCCGAAAGATGTGGAGGAAGTGCAAGTCTATAGGCAACTTTTCCAATCCGTTGAATAATTTCAAAGGGACCCACGAACCTGGGTGCTAACTTCCCACGCAAGCCAAACCTCTGAACACCCTTCATAGGTGATATTTTGAGAAATACAAAGTTGCCTACCTCAAATTCAAGGTCTCTTCTCCTGGTATTATGTATTATGTATATGTTTATTTTAAATGACATGGCGTTCATTCTCTTTAAGGTTGTTATGGTTTCAATCCTCTTTAAGGTTGTTATGCCTGCATTTCTAGTCTCGAGGACGAAACTTCCTTTAAGGTTGTTATAATTGTAAAGCCGTGAACTTGGCATATCTCGGATCCTATATAATAAGATCCGGCTCGTAAAGAGGAAACCGGCAGAATTTGTTTCGTGTGAATCGGACTTCGTTTCGATTTGTTATGAATTTCGGAAGAAAGAGAAGTAAAGAAGGCTAAGATGTCATTAATCCATAATGACTGTCATTAAGATTAATTAAACATGATTAAAGAAATTAATGACGATTGAAAGCCGCTAATGATCATTAGTAAACACTAATCAATAGTTAACAAAAGATATGCGTAAGCCGCGAAAGTTAAATCGCGATTAGTGAAAGTTAATGACGATTAGTGTTAAATAAGCGTCATTAGCGAATCTAGAATCCTCTAGAATGTTCTAACTTAAGCTCCAAGTTTGGGATAAGTTTTGGCTAAAACCATGGGCCGCTAAACCATGGTTAAGGTCTAAACCATGGTTTTCTACCATGGTTAGTGGTTTTCTGGGGCCTATAAATAGACCCCCCCTACCCATTCATTCTCTACAACTTACACTACCACCACCACCCCAAGGGCTAGGGTCGAGAGGTTGGGAGGAGGAGTGGGAGGCGAGGGAGGAGCGCTAGCGAAGCGCTGCCGGGAGAACGAGGAGAAGAAAGGTATGATCCTCTCTTAGTTGCTTCATAAGCTAGGCTTTCAATTCATACTCATGTTCTTCCAAGTTTTGTTTTTGATTCATATTTCTTTCCGATTCGTTTTCCTGTTGTGGTTCGAGGAGAAATCTGTGTAACACCCTACTTAGGTGCGGGCGGCTATGCACGTCAGTGACCCTGTGATTCGTCACACGTTCACTCATCTAAGACGCGTGGTGTCTACCGATTTTCCATCGTTTATGTTTTTATTCTTTGTATTATGCTTTTATAATTATTTCGATGGAGAAATCTGTGTAATACCCTACTTAGGTGCGGGCGGCTGTGCACGTCAGTGACCCTGTGATTCGTCACACGTTCACTCACCTAAGATGTGTGGTGTCTACCGGTTCTTCATCTCTTGTTGTTGAGTATATTCTTTTAGTTTCATTGTTATTTTCCTCTCGATTGATTTTATAGAGGAAACTCTTTTCGTTTTTATTTTGAAATATGTCCCGATATAAGGGGAAACTCTGCAGAAATTTTCCGAGAAATATATCCCGATATAAGGGGAAACTCTGCCGAATTTCTAAGAGAATATGTTCTTGACGTTCTTCGTGTTCTTCGCGTTCTTCGCGTTCTTCGTTCGTTCTTCGCGTTCTTAACATGTTCTTAGCGTTTTGATACGAAAAATGAAATTCGATCTTTTCAGGAGCCTTAAATTAGCCTTTCTAAAAACGAAACTCGATAAAGCCTTGCATACACGAGAGAGAGCTCGATTAGGTAACGAAATCCTTCTTTTTGCTGTTGGGTTTTCATACGAAATTATTGAAATTCTTGATTTAGTGTTCTTTGCTACGAAGAACCCTAATTTTGGCTATTTTTGAAAAAGTCTGAAGAATTGCTTTGTAATTCCCACTAAAATAAGATTTACACATCAAATTGATACGTTGGCTCTGAAAGTTAGGGTTTGGGAGTTAAAATAGGCATAAATAGGAGTATACATATGGTTATGAATAATATATATGTGAGTCGATACCAAGTATTGCGGTTTATGCAAATCAAAGACTTAACGAAAGAATTACATCATGTGAATTGGTGTGATTTGAGTTGGATCCTGAAAAGGATCATGTGTCACGATAAGGATGACTGGGAGTAGTACTACAGGTCGGGTATGCAACCTGTAGGTTGTCGGAAGGAACCCGTATTGGCATTTCCCTACCTAGGTGGTACACGGTTGCCCTGTTATGATAAGTGCGCACAAATTGAATGTTTTGCAACGCGTGGTACCGGGAGCCAATATATTCGGGTTGGAACGACGGAAGATGTGGTCGTGTCATGTGGAGGCACGAGTGGTTCAATAGCGGCTGGGTCACGATAACATGTATTTAAAGCCGCTAGGTTATATGATTAAATGTTAGCCTGAGGTTTTAAGCAACCGAGTCCTCGAGGACGGTGTGCTCCTTTGATTTTCCAAGCTGAGGGTTGAGACCCTGTTTAATAAAAGAAAAGGAAATTGTCAGGGTAGTATTGGAGGATTGGTTGAGGCGACGTGCGGCGGCATAAGCTTACCAAGATCAACACAATCTCCAATCCCGAAGCATCCACAGCTTCGGAGTCCAAGAATGGTGGGGTTCCCCTGAACTAATCCCTGATGTGGAATAGAAAAGAATAGGACTTAAATTAATGAAAAGGAATGTAATTTTGTGATATCAAGTTTTGAAAAAAATTACACAATTTATTTGCTTTTCTCTTCTTCGTTACTTAGCATTCGCTAATTTTTTATCCTATGATTTATGGAAAACCCAACAGGTATCGGTGAGCCATAGCAAGGACTTTAAAAATTCATCCGGCTTACATACTAGACATCCAGCCAGCCACATTAGCTTTACTCTTTAAGGTAGTTAGTAATCTTTTGTATATTTTCCTTTCAAGCTGATGTACATGTAATGGTTATAGTGGGAAAATGTATCATCTAAACTTTATTTTGTGAATGGAAAAGTGTTGAAATACTTTCTTCCGAGTATTTTTATTTGCAGTATATTTCTGAATGTTAGTTGTGATTGCTGAATAAATTATTGCTGAGTAACCAGATCCGGATATGGGAGGATCCGACGGCCCAGGAAACGAGGTCGTTACAGAGTTGGTGACATTATTGAGCTCTACACATGTACTCCATAAATACCCCTAAGAGCCTATAACATATATCCTCACTAGCTCCCTAAATTCATGCAACCCATTTCATTAACAATTCTCGATTCACATGCTCCACGTTAGGGACATCAAGTCTACAAAATATTTAATCCATTATCATCGTATCTCAATCCACAAGGTGTATACCATACCCCCTACGATTGGATATGTTGTAGACGAACTCCATCGTAACCCTGCCCAAGCATTGGACTTCCACAAGTAGCAGCTTTGCAGACATAGCGAACACATGAATGGCAGCGAGGGCGTCCTTCATCAAGACCATGCGACCACGAGACAACAACATAGAGCACTTCCAATCGGCAAGCTCTCTCCAGTTTTTCCACTATATGTAGCCAATCAACCAAAAGGATATGGCACTTGCAGAGAGGAACTCCAAGATGCGTATCGGCAAGGAACCGTTGTCATAGCCCGACTCCCTACTACAAACATCCTCGTCAACACAAGACAGTGTTGCAGATTACGGTATTCGGTATTCAGTTGGAGGGGTCACTAAATAGAGAATCAGACGACTATTCGTAATTATTCGGTTTTGTATTTTTTAATATAAAAATTATTTATAATACATATATTCTTATATTTTATACATATATGGTCATTATTTAACATGAATCCAAGATAAAAGTACTAATCAATATAATAGATATATAGAATTTGACATTTGTGTCGACACCTTGGTAAAATGTAACCCATAAAAATTGAAAATTGAAAATAAAAAAAATAAAATATAAAAAGTCAAACTCCAGTCAACCTAATAGTCGGGTCAGTCGGCCGACTATTCGGTCGGATCAACTATTGTCTGTGGAGTTCTGTTCAGCCCCCCCCGGACAGCATAGTCGGACCGACTATTTGGGATAGTCAGCCGACTATTGCAGCACTGACACAAGAGATGCCAAGAGGGACCATACACAACTTGACCATACATGGGAGTATGCCCGTCACCAGAACGAAGAGAAGGTGCACACACAAGTTGGCATCCCCAAGGACCCCCCTTTGTGGCATGAAAAATCTGCCTTCATGCCCACCATTGATGAGAACTGAATAAGACACAATAGTAACGTATTTCTTCATTCAGGATATCCAAGTGCTAGGAAAGCCTATCTGGGCCTAAATTCGTATGCATGCTCTGAAATATCCTTCCTTGGCGGGAGAAAAATGAGCGCCTTATTTAACCTACCTAAACCCGCATTACCAATCACAAACTCCTTCAACACCTCCACGTCATCCCCTCAATAGCATCACACAATTCATGAGAGGAGGAAATTGAGAAGCCATCCGGCCCGGGGGCACCATCCACATTCAACTATGTTATTGCAGACTTGACCTCATGCTGAAAAGGTCTAGTTAGCTGTGAACACTGATCACCAGAAACTGAGAAACCCGTGTACTTGCCTGATGCCACTGCCTGGTAGCCGATCTTTTCTAGAAATGCCATAGAAATAATCTGCCAAGACACACCCAATCTTACGATCCTCCCTAAATGCATGGATTAAGTTCCTCCTCTACCACTTGCTACCGCATGGAAGAGCATAGTATTTGCATCCTCTTCTTTGATCCACCTCAACCTGGACTGCTACTTCTAGTCATCCGTAAATTTGATGTCCTTAGTCACAATAATTTTCTAAAAATCCGAGTGCTTCCTCAACTCCTGCAAGGCCAACCCTAGTGTCTTCCACCTTATTGAGACGATTAATTTTTTGACTGAGCGAGGTTACAACGTGCCAAGCAAGGGTACAATAATTCCACCTTGGTATATTGAATTGCTTGAAAGGATTCGCTCAAGCCCTTTAGTGGGGCCCACCTCTTCCATTGCTTCAACTTATGGACAATTAATATTCAGCATTTCCTCGTGCATGCCTTCCACTTGCTTGCTTTGACTCGAAAGTGGAGACATGGATGATCCTTGTGCTTTCCCTAGGGTAGACAATAGTGAGAACCTCATCTATCATGGAATCCGTCAGTGTGTTAGAGTTTTTCTGAGTTCGTGCTGCATTTGAGACCAACCAAGTGGAAATGTATTTGATGCTCGATGATGGAAAGGTTGATGTTTTTAGGTAAGTGATGCTCATGTCCTTCGAGCAATGAACACCATTTATTTGGTGAATGCGGGTTTATTGGAAGACATGTCCATTTAGAAGTGAATATTTGTGCATGTATCTCACGGAGAGGACACCTTATGGTTGAGAGATACAAAGATAAATATCATGCACAAAACGAGTGCTATGATGTTTTCTTGATGAACCAACCAAGACTGAGGACTAGGTGTACATGTTCCTTTTTTCTTGGATATCTAGTCAGAATGCTGGTCTTCTTGGATTGGTCATGATTGTCAAGCTCATTGGAGGTCATTTGGTGGAGCATTTCGAATTTCGAGGTGCACAGACTACATGCCAACATTTCTTGTCACTTCACTAGGATGCTGACACTGAAAGCTATAGAATATTGCTTTTCCACAATTTCGATGGCGTGCCAATGAATTGTCTCATGTCAGAAACACAAATCAATTTTGATGATTTCATTTATATTCTCTCAGTGTCTGCCAACACTTTGATCAATTTCGGCCATTCTGATTAAATTTTTTTGAAGTCTAGAAAAAGGGGGAAACACTCAGTGGTGCTCGCCCTGCTTTATATAAAAATTAACAAAGAAAAAAGGAACTGTACAAGGTATCAACCGTGATACCAAACAAGGAACTAAACTAAAGACCAGTCATCGACTAAACGGGTACAATGTAACAACACAATCTCTTTGTAAAAACATTGCCCTGCAAAGATCACGTCATTTCGGCCAAGCCAAATTGCCCAAACTCGCGCCAATGGCCGCAGCAGCTCCCTGCGCTCCCTATTCTTGTTAGCCACCATCGAGTCCCAGAACGAAGCCAGATCCGTGGCGCATACCCAAGCATCAGCCGCCTCCTCCCACACCCCCACCACCGCCGGTCAAGCGAAGAAAAGATGCTCCAAAGTTTCCACGGCATTGTTGCAAAGAGCACATCTATCAGGGGTAGCGTCAAACAGCCTCGCGCAACGATCCCTTGTCATCAATCTCTGCCTCCGAATCAACCAAAGGAAGAAGCCCACCCTCTCAAGTAGCCTCAGACCCCACAAAATACCGCAATCCCGCGCCACCACCTCCAGCCTTGGGAGAGGGGAGGAAGAAACCGCCACATACGCCTTCCTGGCCGAGAAGGGACCCCCCCTCCAAGACCAGTGGTCCCTCCCGTCCGAGGGCCGACGGGCACCCCTGATGGTGTCCATAAGAAGGAGATACTCCTGGAGCCTCTGATCCGAGAGGTTATCACGGAAGAGAGGGAACCACCCATCCTCAGACCAGCAGGAAGCCATGCAAGCACTACCATCAACCACCAGAGCGAACAAACGATGGAATCTCGAACAAAGAGGTTCCTCCCCCGTCCGAACATCCGTCCAGAATCTGGAAGCACGACCATCGCCAAGCACCAGAGCAAAGAAAGATGAGAATTTAGAAAAAGCCTCCAGCACCCCTCGCCAGAAGGGCGTCGGAGGCCCCGCTCGTGCGACCAGAATCGGAATAGCCCCGCCAACCCCATGAATCTTCCGTAAGACCTCACTACAGAAATCATCACCAGGACCCCATAACCTGCTGACCCACTTAAGGAGGAGAGCCTCATTAACATGGTCTAACCTCCGGACCCCAGGCCCCCATCGCTCTTCCGCTTCGTCACCTCCTCCCACCCCACCAAGTGTATCCCACCCGAAGATTCGCCATTTTTCCCCCACAAAAACCTCCGCATGAGCTTCTCAATACGACAATGAATCCCCTCCAGCATCCGACGGTTAGATAGCAAATACACCGGTATAGATGAGAGCACCGCCTTGAGTAGGACAAGGCGGTCCCCCTTCGAAAGAAAGGCAGATCTCCAACCGGCCAGCCTCCGCTCAACCTTCTCCACCAACTTAGACCAATCACGCAAGCGCGTCCTGCCCAAGACCAGCGACACACCCAAATAATCAATAGGCAGGCCGCAAGGCTGCGAACCCAAAATCGCACCGCACTCGTCCAACTCCTTCGCAGTAAGATCAAACGGGACCACCTTCGACTTGGCCACATTCTTGAACAGTCCCGACATCTCACTGAACACGTCAAGCATCGCCGCCATGGCCGAGACCTCCGCAGGGCCACCCTCAATGAAAAAGACAGTGTCATCAGCATATTGGAGCAAAGGGACCATCACCTCGTCACAGAACCCCCGCGAAAGCCCACCATCAATTACACGGCAAGCCATCCTCGCAAGGACATCCGCGACCACAACGAAAAGCAGAGGCGCGAGGGGACAGCCCTGCCGAACCCCACTCCAAGGCTGGAAAGAGCCCCCATCAAGGCGACCATTAACCATGACAGAAAAGGAGGTCGTAGTGACGCAACGACGCATCCAAGAAATCCAAACCTCCGGGAAGCCCCTCCTCCTCAGAACCGACCAAATGAATCTCCAATCAAGGGAGTCATACGCCTTCGCAAAGTCTACCTTCCACAGTACCCCACGACTCCTCTCCCTCGCCCACTTCGCAACCATCTCCGAAGCCATAGTTGTACAATCCGCAATCTGCCTTCCCATAACAAAAGCCGCTTGCATAGGCGAGATAACAGTGTCAAGCACACGGGCCAACCTAAGAGTGAATACCTTCGCCATGATCAAATAGAGAGCATTCGTCATAGCAATCAGGTGGAAATCTATAATACGCTCGGACGAAGGGGACTTCGGAAGAAACACAATGAGAACCCTATTGATCCTATCAAAGCCTGCATTACCATCACAGAACTCGGTGATCACCTCCAACACCTCCGTGCCCACCAAATCCCAAAAATCCTTGTAGAAAGCCACCGAAAAGCCGTCAGGACCCGAAGCACCATCCGCGTTAAGATTCCACACGACCGCCTTTACTTCCTCTAACGTAACCTTCCTCGTCAGATCTTCACAAAGTGAGGGCGACAACGGCGGAGCCCTAATCCCTGCCTACCTCCATACCCTCGGGACGCACCTCCCCGAGAACTCCTTGAAATGCTCCACGATCGCCCGCCCCATTGCCTCGTCCCCCACTACGCGCCTATCATTAATCGTGATCGAGCGAAACACGTTCGATCGCCGCCTGCCACTGGCCACACGATGGAAATACGTCGTGTTGGCATCCCCCTCCTTCAACCAAGACACCCTCGACCTCTGGTGCCACTTCGTGACCCGCTTCAAATCCTCCTCCGCCATCTTCTTTTGAGCGGTCGACCGCGCGACCAACTCCTCCAGCTGAAGCTCTCTAGCCCCCTCCAAGGCATCTAACGCGTTGACCACCTCCTCCGCCTCCCTTCTGGCCGCAATTCTCGCCGCCCTCGACTCCCTCTTCAAGATAGCCAACCTTTTGCGTAGAGAGTCGAGTTTGCGGGCGAACCTCGTCATCGCGGAACCCCCCAACTGCACTTGGTTCCAGTGATCCGCAACAATACCTCTGAAATTGTCCTCCAACAACTAGCATCTCTCATATCTGAAAAAACCCCTCGAAAAAGACACATCCCCAGAGTCCCACAAGATAGGATTGTGGTCAGACAAGCATCATTGAGGCCTGGAGCAAACAAAAGAGAGAGGGAAACCATCCAAAATCTCTAAAGACACCAAGAATCTGTCAATACAGGATCGGGAACTAGAATTCCTCCACGTGTATCTGATATCGCCCGCTCCCAAGTCCCCGAGAGCCAACAAATCAATGAGCTCCGCAAAATCCGACGAGCCAGGGTCCTGACCACCCCTGGAACGTGGCCTATCCGACGAGCGGAGGGTAACATTGAAGTCGCCCCAACCAGCCAAGGGATCCCCACAAACCGCTGACCAGCCTCACGTAAATCCTCCCAAAGCTCGTTTCTCTTAATATTGCAGCACGTCCCGTACGTACAGGAGAAACCAATCGGTAACGAAGAATCCACGCGTATCAAAAGAACCGATATAGCATGCCTCCCTCTGAAGACCGAGCCGAATGTAAAAGCCACAGATCTCCAAGCGATGAGCAGACCACCCGTCGAGCCCACCGCATCCAGAGCCCTGACCTCATCCAAGCACCCCGCACCAAACGATCTCCACAAAACGCCATCCACATCCTGGAGCTTTGTTTCCTGCAACATGACAACGTCACACCCCCATTCTGTGAACCTCGACCCCAGGGTTCTCTTGGCCGCCTCCCCCAACCCACGCACATTCCACGTAAGCACTTTCATGAGGAACCTTCCAACTGCCCCCCAACTCGGACCACACCAGTTGCCGCCGCAACCGCATCTTTCAAAGACGAGCACCCTTGCGTCTCGATGGTCGACGACCACGCTCTTCCCCTCCTCCTGTACCTTTTTGCAGATCTCCTTTCTTGTATCCCCCCAACTACATCAGCCTCAGCAATCTCCGCCAGGGTCATCGATGTCTGCCCCGAATGACCGTGAACCAAAGCCAACGCAGTTGGGCTCTCCATCGAGATCGTACCCGAGTCGCCGAGCATCGAATCCTTCGCGAGCTCCACCGAAGCCCCTCCCCCTCCGCTCCCTGTCGAGGGAGCCCTGCCATCCATCCGCTTTGCGAAGGCCATCGAAGAGGAAGAGAGAAGAAGCTTAGCCGAGTCCAAATACCCACCCGCAAATGACCCGAAAGAAAGACAACACGAGAGCCCATCGAATGATCGATCCGCATAAGGATCCGAGTGATGAAACCGGATGGAGGGATCCGGCGCCCGAGCCCAGAAGCGAAGGGTCCCAATGTCCCCTGTACTCCTCCCCGCCACGTCATCAGACAAACCGGCAACTGAAGAATCCATGCACAACGACCAAGGGGCATAACTGAAAGGACGTGCAAAATCATCGTCGCAGGACGAGTCCCACGAAGCGCCACCCTGCGAAGCCACCTGCCCCTCGGAAGACGAGGCGACGCCCTTCCCCCTCCCTCGCACCGGCGAACCTGTCTCCGCCCCCCTCGGCACCATCGACGGCGATGGCGGGTCGACAACCGACATCTCCACCCGACACCTAAAGCGACCGATCTTCAAACACTCGGAGAAAACGTGGCCCGCCGCACCATCTAGAAAATTCTTATTGCAGTCCATGAGGACCCGGGTGACATCATGCTTCGAGCCCGGCACCAACCCATTATCGATGACCGCGAGGACCTCTCCCCACCGCCGAAGAGTCCGATTGAGACAGTGCACATACCTGGAGAGAAAAGGGATGCCACGGACCTCCGCCACGCAAACCTCGACACTCGAACACGCCCCGTCCGCAAAACGCAGGTCCCTCCATACCACACCAACCGCCGGCTCAACCCGAAGTAACTGATCCCGCTGAGTCATTGTTAGCCCTCGAGCACAAAAACGATTAGAATCAATGGCGATGACAACTCCCACAAACTGTGAGCCAAGGAGCTCGTACAAATGTCTTCTCACGAAGTCCAACGTTAAGAACTCTCGCAAACACTTCCCGATGACTGCATGCTTGAACTCCTCCCCCCTTGCAAACCTTTCCTGAGGCTCCGAGAGTACATCCCGCGGCGTGGAAGAGGACATCTGCGGTGATGAAACCGTCATCTCCCCTTCGACCACAGGAGCGCCGGCAACAGGAACAGTACCTGGACTAGCAGCCACCACCTGCGCGAACGAGCGCCCTCGCTGCTCGAAGAAAGCCCCGCACGACGAAGACTCCCCAATCTTGAACGCACCCCCACGAGCCGGTGCAAACGCCTTGCCATGCCGAAATCGCAACCCACAGGAGGCCATACGATGGCCTAATCTCCCGCATGCAAAGCACCTCGGACGAGCAACGCAAACCGACGCCAAGTGGCCCTGCTGCCCACAACGGAAGCACCTCCTCTCCGGCTTCCTGTGGGACACCTGCACCCAACCATCACGACCGCCCTCGGTTCCATCCCCTCCCTCCGCGCCCGCCACCACGAACTGCGGGCTCCCACTTCCACTGCGCAACACCTCCACCCCACCTCGACCATTCCCTCTCCCGCTGCGGCCGCCTCGAAGGCCCCCAGCAACATCAAAGAAGATAGCTCCACCACCCCCGAGCACCCCACCGCCAACCGCACCGACCTCAGCCGCAGCCCGCTTCGCACCACCTCTCGCACTCCTACTCGGTTCACCCTCCTCGCACCACCTCGTCCCAGCCCTCTCGCTCCCCCATGCTATTGCTTCCCCCCGCTTGCACCACGCTCTCGTTCTCGCTCTCCCCGCCATGTCATGGGGCAGGTTCCATTCTGAATGATTTGAATGATATTTTACTGCCATTTTGTATAATTGATCCATACATATTCAATGATTTCGTGATACCTATCAAAGTTTACAAGATTACAGTTTCTTAAGTTTTATTACAAATGTTTATTTCTTGCGGGAAAAAGGTAGGCATCCATGTTGTTACATACCCATAGTTTATGAGATATTTGGTATAGCTTGTCAATGCATTTGTTTTTTTAAGTTTAAATGAATGTGCAGCCTTCTAATTTTGTAAAAAGGTTTCTAATACTGAGAATAAAATCCAATAATAATATGCAACCCTTTGAAATGTATATGGCTTTAGCAACCAATTAATTTTTTTTGAGATAAAACCAAATAATGTTTTTCATATATATATTTTCAATATGGAAAGGCATATGGCTCTTGAAACCTTTCTAATTTTATATTTACATTAAATACCTGATATTAGATTTTACGAGTTGAACTCAGTCTAAGATATTTTAACATTTGTCTATTAAATTTTTTATCAGCTTGGTTATCATGAATGAGAGAACTGCATGGTGTACTATGAATGCCATTTAGGTGACAGAACCATTACAATATGGTGTTATAGTAATTAAAATTTATAATTATTCTTCATTATATTATTACAAAGTCTTAAAACCCTTAATCTATAAATTTCACTCAGTTTAATATTGGCGACTTCTGTAGTATGCTTTTGACGTACTTGTTGAACATCCTGGTTTTATTTTTCATTTTCTTTGCATCTGATTTTTTTGGGAGTCCTCTTCTATTATGGTTCTCTTCCCTTCCCTTGGGCTTTGTTATTTTCCTCTAGCTTCTCTCTATACAAGGGAAAATTGCAAACATATTTTTCTTCTCATTTGGTTTGAGAACGGCGACCACATATTTTTCTTCTCATTTGGTATGAGAACAGCGGCCCCAAGATGGTGATTGATATCCTCTTCATTTTCTCTTCCGATTCTCTTCTCCACTGCATACAATCTACAGTGCATTACGACATCTAGCCAAATCGAATTTCTATCAGCCTCTCTAGCACCCGTTGCAACCACACTAGTAACACTTCGGCGAGTCTACGTTGATGGTGGTCATAATATGCAACCACCTCATCGTTGTCGAAGCTTTTGATGGTTCGTGACCTTATGAGCCTATATCTAGGTTTGCACACCTATGGGGAAGTGCCACGATAACCCAACCAACTGGCACCGTCTACAATGTTGCTGGAATCGGATGGACTACTGCCAATGCTCCGACGATTTGTTCATCCTAGCTCCATCACAGGTGGATCTTGCTCCGATCTACCCATTTAGGGGGATTCGATAGTGAAAGACCTATCTCCAGTTGATGCAGCGTGACCTCAAATTATAGGGCCGAAATTTTAATTAAATTGAGTGGTCAATTTTATTTACGTTTATTTAAATTAGTGGTCAATTTTGTTAACGTTTATTTAAATTATCGTATCTCTAATTAAATAACTGAGATCGCTTGTGATCTCCAACAATTATTCGTAGATTTGAATTTTAAATTCTGGTCAGTTAATTAGTTAGAGTCAATTTAAGATAAAATGGTTGTCAATTTAAATTAATTCCTATTTTTGTAATGTCATCCCTCCTATATAAAGGGATGAGGGTCCTTTGTTTTTATTCAGTCAAGGATCAATGAAAAATTGAGATTTTATCTCCCTCTCCTTCTCCTTCCCCTCGTGATCTTCACGGTTCTTCTTCTTCAACCCCTCGTTACCGACAAGTTTTTCTTCTTCTCAACCTCTCCTTTTCTCCACCGATATTCCACCGCCCAAATATTTTATTTTCATCGTCGACGTCGAACCGCATCTGCATCATTTGGTATCAGAGTATGGCCTACAGATCGTCCTCACGATCTGACGATCCGTACAGGCGTTCACACTGGCAGGCGACGAAAGACTACCATGCGTTACGACGAGCCGATGAATTATACGAACATGACATGGATGCACGACGTGAGTTCCTGATTGCTCAGTCCAAAGTTCGAGAGATCATGGCTAATCTCAAGGCTATGTGCGCGCAATCATTGCCTCCAACCCCCGACGCCGTTGACACGAGTTGTGATGAAGAAAACTCCGCTGTGAAGGAAGTTTCGGTTGCTGTCCAGATCATCCCAGGAGGAAGAAGTACCAATCTGCTTGCTGCCCCGGTGATTTCAGACTTGAAAACACCTCCGAAGTTGACCCCGGCATCGCCCGCGGCTCCCTCGCCGAATCACCTTCCCCGCCAGCCGCATCTCAGCCTCCCCGCGCACCAGCCATCGCCCCCGCACTTCCTCTCCGCCTTCCCGCCCTCCGATTACCTCCCCACCCGCCAGCACCACTGCCTTTCCCCACCACCCCCTTGCCACGCCTCCCCTGTTCAACTCGCCCTGCCGCTTGCCCCCTCCCCGGCGCCTTCTCCTCCCCAGCGCCATCTCCTCCCCACCCCTGAGCCCCCTCTCCACGCCGCGCCACCCCCCCATCCACCACCTGCACCTTCCCGGTGTCCCCTGCGACACCCCCACCGCCATCGCCTTCCCAGTCCCGCACCCCTCGCCTCCCCGTCCCTCTCGCCGCATCTTCCCCAACCTCCTCTCGCCGCCCTGCGACGCTTCCCCTTTCCCCACGCGTTCCCCACCTCTCCTGCGCCTACCCCCGCCGCCATCCCCCCTCTTTTTCCGCTACTTCCCCTTCTTCCCACCGCACGCCTGCCGCCTAGCCACCCCCGCATCCCGCCAGCGCCTCCTCCTCTCTAGCGCCAGTCACCTCGCTGCCGCTCCCCGCGTCACCGCCTCGTCCTCGACTTCTCCCATCCCGCGCCGCGCCGCCTCTTGTGGGGGAAGACAGGAACCCTAGCACGGGCCTTTCATACGGGAAGAACCAAACTTCCGAGATTTAGGGCTGAAAAATCAAATGGGGAAAATTGCAATAAAATAACCCCTAAACCGCCCATTTGCAGACAGGCCAAAAGGAATAGGAATGAAGAGGTGCGAAAATTGCACCCAAGCCCCTGGCGGCGAAAATATTTGAGGAAAAAGGCTGCAAAACAGAAATATGGGGATCCTCCTTATGCAAATAGGACTAGAGCCTTGGGCTTCCCCTATATAAGGACCACATGGATTCATTCCTTGGACACATCTCCTTCTCTCCTCTCCTTGTGTCATCACTTTGCTATGGATTCTCCAACGGCCATATTATTCATGCCTCATCAATTTTTCCATCATCACAATGAGGATGCAGAATTCCAGAAGACGCCGTCGTTTGTGCCACACATGTTCTTCCACCACGAAAGCCACGCCCGCATATGGAGTCCGCCATTCGCCCCACACCAGTTCTTCCAGAAGATGGCGGAGCACGCAGATTCGACCTCCAAGCCGACATCAAGCAATTCATCGGGAGACGAATTTTTAAAAGCGGAGGAGAGTTGATGCAGCGTGACCTCAAATTATAGGGCCGAAAGTTTAATTAATTTGAGTGGTCAAATTTATTTACGTTTATTTAAATTAGTGGTCAATTTTATTAACGTTTATTTAAATTATTGTATCTCTTATTAAATAATTGAGATCGCATGTGATCTCCAACAATTATTCGTAGATTTGAATTTTAAATTCTGGTCAGTTAATTAGTTAGAGTCAATTTAGGATAAAATGGTTGTCAATTTAAATTAATTTCTATTTTTGTAATGTCATCCCTCCTATATAAAGGGATGAGGGTCCTTTGTTTTTATTCAGTCAAGGATCAATGAAAAATTGAGATTTTATCTCCCTCTACTTCTCCTTCCCCTCGTGATCTTCACGGTTCTTCTTCTTCAACCCCTCGTTACCGACGAGTTTTTCTTCTTCTCAACCTCTCCTTTCTCCACCGATATTCCACCGCCCAAATATTTTATTTTCATCGTCGACGCCGAACCGCATCTGCATCACCAGTCAATCTACAACAACGATCAGAGATATGTTTTTTAATCTTCTGATTTAACCTTTGTCATTTTCGAGCTAATCATTTACACCGCGTGATGTTTTAAATCAATTTTTAGCTTCATTTGATCCAAAGCTCCCTACTTCATCATATGCATGCTATGTGGTGTTTTGTATAGCCTCCTTACATTTATGGTTCAACCTTTGCCTAATCACACCCATTTTTGGTATGATGAAGTTGGATGATACCTACTCTTCTTGTTGATCTCAAATATTCCTTTTAGTGGTTATGGGGCCAGATAAGGCACATATCGTCACAACACAACTATTAAAAGAGATGGATTGCCATACAATTTTACATAGTCAGTTGACTAAATTAACTAGTTAGTCCAACTATGCAGCACAGAGGGCTGATCGAATATAATATAACTATCTGGTCATAGTTACTCCATGTAAATAGTCAACACCGCTAGTAGGTCGACTCTAATGGTCTAATAGGGTGGACATGTTCAAGGATCCAACATACGCCCATGAATAGCCCTCAACCCTCCCCCATTCACTCCTCTTATCACCCTTCACTTTGATCATCAGTCCCCCTACTTGAGGCCTTGCTCCTTCATGTGTTATTGTGCATTGGTGACAATCTCTATCCTCTATCTTGTGTCTTCCATTGTCCCTCATCTGTTCGCATGTAGGTGAAAGTCTCCCTCTTTCTCGTCCTTGTCGAGTGATGTTTGTCAGTAGGATATGCCGATGGTGGCCTATCTCATATTCATACCTATGTAAGGCGCATATGCAAGAACAATAACATTTTCTTGCCTTTTCTTATTGCTGATAGTATTTTACTTTTTATCTTTATGTTGATTTTATAAACTATTTAGTTTCTACATGATTATTAGTTTGATAAATGGTGAGAAGTACATCTGTATAATAATTTGGATTGCATTATTATTGCTTTTTATTATATTGATTGCGATATTATATTAGTTTGATAGTACTTTTGCGGGATGTGGAATGAATGATTGCATATGTATAAAATGGTGAAGCCTTATCCCACTATAAGTAGGGCCCACTACATGGATTCTTTCTCAAATCCATGTTGAAAGATTCGACTATTTTTTACGCTGGTTGTCGACTACCGAACGCAACCCCACAAGGGGGAATTTGAACTCTTTTCTTTTGGGTGGTAGGCACATTGCACTACCACCAGACCATTTAAGTGGCTACAATGACTTCATCTACATAAATACCTATATATATATTTATTTATTCATAATAACTTATATATAAACTAACTTAAAAACATAATATAAAATATATTTGATTGTCACCCAAATATTTTTTATTCTCTGTTAAATGACCATACCCTACTGAATACCGATGGGGAGGCATACTTTTTGGAGAGGGATTTTACTGTGGCAGAGGCAAAGAGGTTGCTTCTTCAGTTGAATGCTGACGAAGCACTCGGATGGCTTCCCAGTGTGCATTTATAGGGAGTTCGGGGAGGTGGTTAAGAATGATGTGTTGGAGGCATTAATGGAGTTTCATAAGGGTATGTTATTTCCACTTATTTGTGCATTCGTGATGACTATACTTCTAGTTTGTGTTCAAGAAAGCGGTCGAGTAAACCACATACTTGACCGCATACTCGTATTCAGTAGCCTTGCCGCTTCGAATATGATGAAACAACCATGTATGCAAGTTGAACCGCATACTCGGTCGAGTATACCCCCTATGCGGCCGCCTACTCAGTCGCTTTTCTAATATTTTTTATTTAACCTAAACCCAAATAGCGCCACCTGCATAATAACATACTTCCTGCATAAAACCACATATCTCGCACATAAAACCGCATACTCCCGCATACTCTCCTAACCGATGATATTAACATAATATTGGATTTTTATTTTTTTAATAATAAAAAATAACAAACCGCATAAAACCGCGCACTCTCTGTATACTCTCCTGCATACTGCATACTCTCTATGCTGTGACCCCTCTGATTGAATACCACATAGTGCCTTGTTGAACATTGCTTCTAGTGGATACATTTCATGAAAACTTGTTACTTTGTATCAACACATAATGCAATTATGATCATGGTGCTGCCGAAAATCTTCTATCTGTACATCTATTTTAGCAAAATATGATGTATTTCTATCTTGTTTATTGATTAAAGAACATTTGAACTCCTGGTTTTGAGTGAAATCCGACTCTTCATTCTTGGAACATACAACTGTATTAATATGTTATTTTCACTTATTTAGGCATCCTTTATGACTATACTTCTAGTTATAGTGAATACATTTCATGAAAATATGTTACTTTGTATCAACACATACTGCAATTATAATCATGGTGCTACTAAAAATCTTCTATTTATACATCTATTTCAGCAAAATAGGATGTATTCATATCTTATTTATTGATTAAAGAACATTTGAAGCCTTAATTTTAGAAATAAATCAAGCTATTTCTTCGATTTTGGAGCCATTTTCACGATTTACGAAGATATTGGTGAAATATCAGTAAAATTTCCTTGAACCTCCCTTCTCGACTTGGCAAAGTGATACTGAAATTGGAAATTAAGTTCATTCGTTATACATGATAGTTTTGTGGAAGCTTCAATTCTTCTTAGTACAATTTATAGTTAGGTGTTTAAAAAGAACGTGTTTTTTCCTTTATTAATTCCTAGTTGTTGCATGACAGCCAAGTATACGGTTTTACCTCATTACAAGCATTATTATCTTTGAAGGATGATCCTGGCCCAATATATTTCTAATAATAGTTGGATCGTTTTTCTCTCCAATTAAGTTTTTGCTCTTGGATAATTTTTCTGGTCATTCCATTCATGTCTTTTTTTTTGTAGATTGCCATTTTAATTGCTTCTGATCTTGACAGATTGAGACCCTCTCCGCGGAGAAAGCCATGCTACTGTTCAAAATAGAGGTATGGTGACTGTTTTTCAATTTCAAGACTGTACATGCATCTTACAAGCTTTGGAAGATATCATTATGTTTGTTAAAACATTATATTCTTTTCTAAGAGGTATAAATTGCATTATTGCTTCAAATATAATCTTTTACACTATAGGAGATGGGTTGAGTGAGGGCTTCTCACCCTATTCTACCAAGCTCGCCCCCTCAATCTTTTATGGTGTAGCTAGGCCGACATGCGACAACCATCCTTTCTATCTAAAGCTGAATGCGGCCTACTCTTTCCATCTATTACTGAAAAATCTCTCCTTGTAGATCATTTTTACGATGATTATGATATGTATATCAAAAGAAGTATGTCAACGTTCCTTAGAAACCTTAACCCTCGGTATATAGGTATCAGTGATCATTTAGTCACAGAGCTGTCAAATAACATGAGAAATTCCATCAATCAACAGAACATGACATAATCCCCTTGAGTTGGATAGCAATAGACCTTCCCAGGTACATCATGAGAAGAGTGCCAGACATAAAAATTGTGGACATTGGCAACTTGCATTGTTGAGGACATATGAGTGTGTTTCTGGCAGTCATGTCCTTCGTTCAATGAGATTGTTGTGGTTTTGCATTTTCCTAAAACCTGGGATAATTTGTGATTAATTTTTAGTGGAAGGTCAAATTCAGTGGTTGATAAAACCATGGCAATGAACATTAAACCATCTTGAAAGACATGATAAACCAGATATTAAGATGATGGAATTAGTAAGTGGAAGGAGAATGTGTTTGTGACCACAATAGGAAAAACTAAAGTGGTGTGGCTTCTTTTGCAGTTTCTGCATATATGGGTAGTCCGTAACAAGAGGTTGGTGGTGGTTTCAGCTGGGGGTCTTTTTTCTACTAAGAAGAAACTATTCTGATGTTGAAAGATGGCTGTGGATGATATGGTTTACTAAAAAAAGATACTCTTTTCTGCAACAATAAAAAGCTGGGCTTGGGATACCAGGCACGGATATGATGCGAGGAGCATAGTTATCCCTTTGTATGGAATATGGTTTAGTCTCCAGTCAACAAGTTAGTTATATTTTGGAAGCGACAAAATCTTGTATGCATTAGTATGCCTTTCCGACAGTAGAATAACAATATCACTGTATTGCAACGAAGGGGTTCATTTTGTTGAAATGTGTTGAGATATTTGTTATCCTTTGTATTGCTTATGTACTTTCTATTTTCTTTGTCTTTTTCTTGTAATTTGCCCAACATGTTTCTCTCATATATAAGAGAACCTTAGGACCACTTAGTAATGCAATTCATTCTTTCATCTCCACATGGAATCAGAGTGACGGTCCTAGATCGAAGCTTTGAACTAATTCCCAACCCCACCGCCAATCCTAGCCGCCCTCTCACCGCCTCTGGCTTCTTGTACGTCATCTAGCACCGTCGCCAGGCACTGTGTAGCACCCAATGGCACCCCAGGCCCTGCACGACCTCCAACATCGCGTGTACGACTGCCACCAAGCTACATCACAACACTAGCCTCCGCGGGTCTGTTGAGGGATCCCCCTCTCCCTCATGTGCCACTGTTGCAGCTCGTGAGATGTTATACCATCGCGTTGCCGCTAGCAGTGGCACCGCACCGCCGACCGCGCTCTCCAAGGTGCCTTACGTCATCGCTAACCATCCTAGGTGCCTCCACGTACCTCTGCGCATCATCGTGATCCTCTGAAAGGCCTTCCGATGGTCTGATCTGATTTGAAATTGTTTGATTGTGACCTGAAAGCGTGTTTTCAAACCTATAAATCATGTTTTCCGGCCCTAGCACACACTGATGATTGACGAGGATGGTTTTATGAGTCTACACGTACAACCAATCCTTTATATGATCATGTAGACTCGCTCAGATTGGTCTGCTTCCCAGTCCAGTTCCGTTTTTGGCCATTCTTCCATCATATTAAAGAACATGGGCGATATATTTTCTTCGTGCAGTTCTTTAAAGGGCTCATCTCCCATCGTAAAGATAGATGGGACCAACTATGAGTTGTCATCCATGCAATTTCTCATCCTCATGCAATGCAATAACAAGGAGCACATTCTGACATACCCAGAGTCGACGGATAAGAATGGGGCCAATACTTCTTGGAAGCAAGATGATGCGTATGCACGTATTTGGCTCTCCAGGACACTTACCATGGTGATAGACAATGATATCATGAATTGGCCTACCGTTAAGGCGATGTGAGACATTTTGGCATCCACCTTTGCCCAAGTGAAGAATGAGGCCAAGATTCTTCAGCTCTAGTTCGATATCTACAAGGTCAAGCGGAATGATCGTCCTCTACACTTGTTCTCTTTGCTTTGTGCATGTTCGGGAAGCTTCATAGCTTCATGCCTATCACAACATCTACGGAGAAGCATATGGCATACATGTGCTCCATGATGGTTGGAGTTTTCTTAGCTATACTAGATCCAGAGTATGATGTTGCACGTATAAAGCTTCTCACTAGAGCTACCATACCTCTCATAGAGGAGACCTATAGCTGTCTCAGGAGGCTTCTCATGCCTCCTACTACCACACTTCAACCCTCTTCAGCGATGCTAGCTTCTCGTGGCAGAGGAGGGACCACCCAGTTCAGTGGATGCACCCCTTGTGGTAAAGGCAGTTTAGGGTTTAGGGTGGCCCTTGCACCAACTGCCGTCAGCCATGACAAAGTGGATTATGTATCCTTTGTGTGTCATGGCTGACGACAGTAGGTGCAAATATGACAAAGTGGATTATGTACTTCAAGGTTGCAGAAAGCGGTAGCCGGTACTCAGTCAGTGGGGTCACTGACTAAGGATTAATCGGCAGTCGGGCGATTAATCGGATTTAGTCGGCCATTAGTCGGTTTTGAATTTTTTTATTTATATTTAAATCATTTTTTATACATATATTCTTATATATTCGCAATATAAATCATTTTTTATACATATATTCTCATAATTTTGCATAGATTTGAATATTTTCTATATTATTATAATGACACAAAAGGAGTAATTGACTTTAAATATAACATTAAGTATATTAGAATAGGTTTGATTTAAAATAAGAAAAAAAAATAAAAAACTCTATGTAAAATCGGTCGACTAGGCCGACTAGCCGGCCCGATTAGCCGGGTTGACCGACTAATGGCCGACTAGGCCTCGTCGAGTCGGCTCTACCCCCCGACTCGACTAGTCGGCCTAGTCGGCTGACTTTTATAACACTGATGTACTCCGATGCTTCCCACCATCTGTGTGGAGACAGAGCCCGTGACTATACCTCCTGATAGATGGGTTGTTATTGCCAATGAGGTCAACTTACCCATCACAGGACAATGGGAGGTGTATTTGACGCCATCCACGCATCTTCAGGATGTTTTATATGCCCCTGGATGTCAGATGAACTTACTTTCCATTAGTCAGATTACTAAGGATCTATATTATCGTGCCATTTTTTATCCTTTATCTCTTGTATTTCGGGACATATTCACAGGCAAGGTGATTGGATGTGGCCGTGAGCAGTTGGGACTTCTATTGACTGGTCCAACCTCCTCATGTTGTTATCTCCACGATTCCTATTGGATCGATCTCATCATATCTGTGGTATTTTTATTTTGGCCACCTTCCTCTATAGAAGTTGTGTCATGTCCTCCAACAAATCTCCATACGATATTCATTTCAGTGTGAGGCTTGCTAGCTTGGGAAGCACCGTCATTCCTTCTTTCCATCTCGTCAGAGTCGGAGCAATTCTCAGTTGTTTGAGCTCCTTCATTTAGATATCCGAGGTCCGAGTCGGGTTACTCATCACTATGAACATTGTTTTTATTTGATCGTTGTAGATGATTTTTATTTGATCCTCATAAAGGACATGTATGATAGGGCTTTATCTTGTGTAAGGACCCTGTAGACGTTTACGTTATGTTGAGATGTACCGTTGAGTATTTCTTATTTATCTTATGTACATCTATGTAATTTACCCAAGGGTTTTCTCTCTATATAAGAGGCCCTAGGGCTCTATGGAATAAATCATCAGAGTATTCTCGGCTCTAACATGGAATCAGAGCCAAAACCCTAATCTAGGGTTTTCTCCACCCGCCGCCCCCCTTCCCCCCCCTCCCCCCCCGTCGCCGCCAGCCGAGGCCAGCACCGCCGCCGGACCCCTCCAGCCCTGTCAGCACCACCGTCGGGCCCCTCCTCCCGCCACCTCTCTCCCGCCGGGCCCCTCCACCCGCCGCCTCTCTCCCGTCGGGGCTTCCCCAGCCTCCTCTCGTCGCCGCCGGTCACAACCGCCGCTCGTTGCGGCACCTCTTCTTCGGCCGGTCTCGATTCGACGATGGGTTCAAGTGCATAACGTCTACATATGCACTTGAATCCACAGAGGTCTTTGTAGACGCCAGTTCTTTTGTCTATCATCCCTAGTTTTTTTCTCCAGCAATATGTCAGAACAAAAAGTTGATATGCCCGCCATAGGTACCTTTAAAGGTTGGGCACCAATCGTCAAAATGGACGGGACAAACTACGAACTGTGGGCTATGCAGTTCCTCAGTCTTATGAAGTCATGTGGTAAGAAGCATATTCTTACTGAAGACGAACCGCCGGATTAGACGGGAATATATGCCTCATGGGAGGCTGATGACGCTTATGCAAAGGTCTGGATGTCAAGGACGCTCACGATGGAGATCGCCAACGACGTCCTTCATCAACCCACCGCCAAGGCGATGTGGGATATTCTGGCTACAACATACTCTCAAGTGCGGAATGAGACAAAGATGCTGCAGTTGCAGCATGATATTTTTACCACGAAGCAAAATGGCCGGCCCCTTCATTCTCTATACACGTCCCTACATGGGATGTTCGAGAAATTATACAGCACCATACCGCTCACGGCCACCCCCGAGCAGCAGAAGACATTTCGCAATGCCACTATAGTAGGAGTTCTACTTGCTGCTCTTGATCCGGAATACGAAGCAGCCCGGTCTCAGATCCTCGCCGATGCTATTATTCCTCCTATGGAGGAAGTATACATGAGGCTCAGTCGGATCTCCGTTCCCTCTAGTGCTGCAACTTCATCTCCGTCAGCAATGGCGGTCTCTAGAGGACGAGGTAGTTCGTCTTCCTTTCGTGGCCGAGGAGGTAGCGGACGTGGCCGAGGAGGTCGTCTGCGTTCAACATGCTCTTTTTGTCGTCGAACTGGTCATTCCGAGGATGCATGCTATTCTAAGCATGGATTTCCTCCTTCTGCATGTGTAGCTGATCATGTTCAGGTTCCATCCACGCCTACTCCCGATCACAGGTTCGAAGAGCTAGTGGCACGACTTCGAGATATTATGCCACAGACATCATCAGAGGGTGCTGATACACCTGACGTTGCGGCTTCTGCGTCCGCTAGTACATTTCTGTTGCCAGTACCTCAGGTAGCGCTTTTGCCTCTTATCATAACCATGATCTCTCAGGTTGGATTGTTGACTCCGGAGCCACACATCATCTCTATCGTGATAGAGATCACCTGTAGTCCTACAGAGCTATTCAATCTGGTCGCTCTGTACTCATAGCTGATGACACTCATTCCCCTATTGTCGGTCAGGGGGAGACTGTTTTATTACCGTCTATGCACTTACAGAACATTCTACATGCACCAGAATTCTCTATGAATTTATTATCAATCAGTCAGATTACAAAAGATTTGCACTGTCGTGCTATATTTGACCCATCTTCTGTCATTTTTCAGGACATACTAACGGACAGGGTGATTGGCTGTGGTTCTGAGCACAATGGCCTCTATCGTCTGGTACGGCAGTCCTATGCTGGCGTCTCATTACACTCTCATGGATCCGTTTCTCCATATACATGGCACCTTCGCTTTGGTCACCTATCGCTGCAGAAAATGCGTCACCTCCTGCCTCAGATATCTCCTTCTTCGTCATTTCGTTGTGAAGCATGTCAGTTAGGGAAGCACCATCGTTCGAGCTTTCCTAGTCGTCAGGGTCGGAGCAGTCGCTCCCCGTTCGAGTTATTTCATATAGATATTTGGGGTCCGAGTCGTGTCCCAGATCATCAAGGGCACATGTTTTATCTTGTTGTAGTTGATGATTTTTCTCGTGTTTCTTGGACTTTTCTTCTTAAAAATAAATCTGAAGCAGGAAGTGTTATCCAAAATCTTATCAATGAAGTGCAGAATGTTTTTTCATCTACTGTCAAGTATGTGCGCACGGATAATGCATTGGAGTTATGCACTCGTTCTCTTGCTCGATTTCTTTCTTCGAAGGGGATTATCCACCAAACAACATGTGCGTACACATCTCAACAAAATGGTGTTGCGGAACGAAAACATCGACACTTCCTTGACATTGCTCGCACACTACTTATTCAAAGTTGTGCACCTTTAGCCTTTTGGGGGATGCCATACTCACAGCATGCTATCTGGTCAATCGCATGCCCTCTACCGTCCTTGGGGAACATGCCCCAATCTCTGTTCTTTTCCCTGACAAAGACTTGTTTTCACTTACTCCTCGTGTCTTTGGGACTGTCGCTTTTGTTCATCGCTTATCTCCAGGACTTGACAAGCTCTCTCCTAGAGTTGTTAAGTGTGTTTTTGTGGGTTACTCCAGGACACAGAAAGGATATCGTTGCTATGATCCCATTGGTGGCAAGTACTATATCAGTACTGATGTTACATTTTTTGAACCAGTAATGTACTTCTCCCCTGCATGTGACAGATTAGTTTCCTCCACATCCACGGATACTAATGTCTACGTACCCCTACCTCCAAGTCTGGGTCAATCTGAGTCCACCCCACCACCACCACCACCACCCGTTCTACCATTTCCTAAGTTCTACACAAGGCGGTCAGGGCCTGCTCAAGCTACACGCCAACCATCCAGCACGCCTCATGTATGTTCTGATATTCACACCAATGATGGGTTAGATAATGCACCTGTGCAGGAACCTTTGCTACAGGAGGAGGATCCGCCAGCTAGTACTGTGATAGATGACCTTGATCATCCTATTGCTCATAGGAAGCAGAAAAGGCAATGTGCAACCTATCCTATCGCGTCTCAAGTTTCATTTCATCGTCTCACAGGTGATTTTGAGAGGTTCGCAGCACCTGTCTCATCGGTTGACATCCCACGGACTTATCAAGAAGCCATGAAGATTGACTGCTGGCGTCTAGCTATGGAAGAGGAGATGCGTGCCTTACAGTCCAGAGGGACTTGGTCTTTAGTCCCTATTCCTCCGGGTGTAGCTGTGGTGAGTTGCAAATGGATTTTTACAGTTAAATATCATGCAGACGGGCATCTCGACCGATACAAGGCCAGACTTGTCGCACGGGGATTCACTCAAACCTATGGGGTGGATTATTTGGACACTTTTTCACCAGTGGCTCGACACTCGACTATTCGCATTCTACTCTCTATTGCTGTGGTACGTGACTGGACTATTTTCCAACTTGATGTGAAGAATGCTTTCTTGTATGGTGATCTACAGGAGGAAGTCTACATGCAGCAGCCACCGGGGTTTGCTGCTGAGGGGGAGACTCAGATGGTGTGTAGACTTCATAAGGCTATCTATGGCCCTAAACAAAGTCCACGGGCTTGGTTTCAGAAATTGTCCCAGCTGATTGAACCATGGCCTCAAATTTCACCGAAATTCGACCGAATTTCAGTCGAATTTCGGTTTCGGTGGGTTACCGAAATCCAGCCGAAATGCCTTGTGTCGACCGAAATTTGGGGGCCTTAGTTGAAAAAACGACCGAAATGACCGAAATTTCGGTCGAATTTCGACCGAAATTCGGCCGAAATTTCGTTTCGGTCAGTCACCGAAACGAAACCGAAATCCGACGTTTAAGGCCTTGGATTGAACGACAGGGGTTCAAGAGGTCAAATGCGGATCATTCGTTGTTTATCCAGAAGACCCCTAGAGGTACGGTCGTTGTCATGGTATATGTTGATGATATTCTGGTTACAGGAGATGATGCTCAGGGGATTGAGATGATAAAAGCTCTTTTGGGAAGCCAGTTCATTACAAAGGATCTAGGCACGATACGATATTTTCTGGGGATAGAGTTTGCAAGAAATGCACAAGGAATGGTGACGACCCAAAGAAAATATGTCACCAACTTGCTTGTGGAAACAGGAATGGCTGAATGCAGACCGTCGAGCACGCCTATGGACCCAAGTATGAGGCTTTATGACAATGATACCGAAGAGGTGGACAAAAGAAGATACAGAGAGATGGTGGGTAAGCTTCTATACATCACCATAACTCGTCCGGATATTGCCTATGCAGTAAACCGGGTGAGTCAATTTATGGAGCAGCCCAAGCAAGTTCATATGGAAGCCGTGTATATGATATTGAGATATCTGAAGTCCTCCCCAGGCACAGGTTTGTTATTTAGAAAAGACACAGATCTGTCTATTTCAGCTTGTGCAGACGCAGACTATGCGGGATGTCCAAAGGATCGTAAATCTACTTCAGGATTTGCTATCTTCATAGGAAGCTCTTTGGTTTCTTGGAAAAGCAAGAAACAGACAGTTGTGGCAAGATCCAGTGCTGAATCCGAATATAGAGCCATGGCACAAGCGAGCGCAGAAATGATGTGGGTTCGAGCGGTCTTGGAAGATTTGAATATAAATGTCTCTTTACCCATGCAGCTTCAATGTGACAACCAGGCAGCATTGTTCATCGCAAACAATCCAGCTTTTCATGAAAGAACGAAACACATCGAGGTAGATTGTCACTATACTAGAGACATGATCCAGGATGGTTTGATTTCCACTTCACATGTCAACTCAGAAAACCAGACTGCTGATATATTTACCAAACCATTGCTCAGAGGACCTTTCCAAAGATGTTCTTCCAAGATGAGCATGATTGATATCTATGCTCCATCTTGAGGGGAAGTGTAGACGTTTACGTTATGTTGAGATGTACCGTTGAGTATTTCTTATTTATCTTATGTACATCTATGTAATTTACCCAAGGGTTTTCTCTCTATATAAGAGACCCTAGGGCTCTATGGAATAAATCATCAGAGTATTCTCGGCTCTAACAGACCCTGTCTGGGAAGACTGGATATTTTGACATCAACATTGGTTTACATCAAGGTTTTGCTTTGAGTCCATTTCTTTTTACTTTGATTATGGACGAGTTGACCAGTCACATTCAGGATAAATTACCTTGGTGTATGTTATTTGCTGATGATATTGTGTTAATTGACGAGACTAGAGATGGAGTAAATGAGAAGTTTGAGGTCTGGAGACATGAGTTGGAGACTAAAGGATTTCGTATAAGCAGGGCTAAGACGGAATATATGGAGTGCACCTTTGATGGAAGCAATGGTAAAGGAATCGAGGTAAAGATTGGTGACGATAACATTCAGAAGAGAGATTTCTTTAGATATCTGGGATCTATTCTGCAATATGATGGGGAAATTGATGGAGATGTTACTAATAGAATAAATGTAGGCTGGCTAAAGTGGAGAGGAGCCTCTGTTGTTCTCTGTGATAAGAAAATTCCTTTAAAGATTAAAGGAAAGTTTTACAACGCAACCGTGAGACCTTCTATGCTTTATGGATCTGAATGTTGGCCTGTGAACCATGGACATGTGCAAAGAATGAATGTAGCAGAAATGAAAATGCTAAGGTGGATATGTGGACACACACGTAAAGATCGGATTCGGAATGATGCAATCAGAAAGAAAGTTGGTGTAGCTCCGATCGAGAATAAGATGTGAGAAAACCGCTTAAGATGGTTTGGACATTTGCAAAGAAGATCAGCTGATGCACCAGTTAGGAGATGCAAGTGTTGGGATGTTGAGTCGGCTAAGAGAGGGCGAGGACGGCCCAAGAAGTGTTGGAAAGAGACCATATGAAGGGATCTTAGTTTTGTGGATATAAGCCCGGGATTGACCCAAGATAGATCTGAATGGAGGCGAAGAATTCATGTAGCCGACCCTACTTAATTGTGGGAAAAGGCTTTGTTGTTGTTGTAGATGATTTTTCTAGACTTTATCATATTTTCCTTTTAAAGAAAAAGTCTGAGGTTGGGTTTGTTATCAAGTCATTTATTAATGAGATAAAAAATAATTTTTCTACCAAAGTTAAATATCTGTATTCTGATAATGCCTTAGAATTTTGTATCCTAGAGCTTTCTGAGTTTCTCAGGTCTTTTGGCATTTTACACCAGACCTCGTGTGCCCATACATCTCAACAAAATGATGTTGTCGAGCGCAAACACCGTTACTTACTCGATGTGACTAGGATTCTGTTGATTCAGAGTCGTGCTTCTCATGCTTACTAGGGTGATGCGGTCCTCACTGCATGCTACATAGTGAATTACATGCCCTTCTCTGTATTGGGAGAGAAGGTCCCTTTCTCGATTGCGTTTCTTGAGACGGATACGTTTTCCCTTACACATTATTTGTTTGGATCATTTGCTTTTGTCCATGAATTCTCACCAGGTCGTGACAAGCTTTGCCCCCAAAGCTGTAAAGTGTGTGTTTGTTGGCTACTCTTGTATCCAAAAGAGGTACCATTGCTTTGATCCGCTTCAGCGGAAATATTTTGTAAGCGTTGACGTTACTTTCTTTGAGTTTGTCTTGTTTTTTTTTCTCGTATAGGTGATTGACTAGCTTCATCAGACTCTGATGAGGATATATACATGCATCCACTTCCTACTGCCATACCACCACCGACTCCTACTCCTACTCTACCACCGCCAACATTGCTACCACCTCCTCCACCACCACCACTGTCATCTCCTATACCTATGCCTGCTCCTTGACCTCCAGCTACCCTGATTGAGTTCTTGACACGCTTGTATACTCGCAGGTCTCACTCTGCTCCCCATGCTCACAGGTCTTCCCATTATTTAGAACGCCGCAGGTATGTAAGGAGCACATTATTTCTATGGCACTACCGAGTTGTCTATGCAACATGATTCTCTACAGGATGAGCAGGCGCCCTCTCAAGAGGGAAACTTACAAGTTTAGGACATGACATATGACTTTGATGTGTCGATTACTCTATGAAAGCAGAGACGTACATATGCTACATATCTTCTTGCAGCTCATGTTTACTTGAGCTGTTTGTCAGATGACTTTAGGAGATTTACCTTGGCACTATCATCCGTGGAGATACCACAAACATATCAAGAGGCTATTCAGGACAGTCAGCGACGTCTAGCCATTGAGGAGGAGATGGTCGTGATACAATCGCGTTGCACTTGGAGTCTTATTTCTGCTCCAGTTGACGCATCCGTTGTGGGTGTAAGTAGGTGTTTATTATGAAGTGTCGTACATATGGCAATGTAGATCACTATAAGCCAGGGCTTGTGGCACGTGGTTCGTCCAAACATATGGGGTGGACTATCATGATACTTTCTCTCCAGTTGTCAGACATTCTACTCTGCTTATTCTCCTATTTGTTGTTGTGACACGAGATTGACCTCTTTTCTTGCTTGATGTGAAGAATGCCTTCCTGTATGGTGATATACATGAGGAGGTCTACATGCATCAGCTACCAGGGTTCACTGCTGAGAGGAATGCCAGAAGGTTTGCATGTTACACAAGGCTATTTATGGCCTTAAGGAGAGTCCAAGAGCATGGTTCCAGAAGTTTCTGGACTTGATATAGCAACATGAGTTTGTGCGATCGTCTGCCGATCACTCGTTATTTGTACACAGGACTCAGAGAAATACAATCGTCATTCTTGTCTATGTTGATGATATTATTATTACAAGGGATGATGAGCAGGACATTCAGGTTGCCAAGTATTTCCTAGGTCAACAGTTTGTGACCTAGGACCTTGACAGTTTACGCTACTTCCTTGGACGGGAGTTTGCTAGGAACCAACGAGGTCTTGTGATGACCCAGAGGAAGTACATTACAGATCTCCTTTTTGAGATAGGCATGGCAGATTGCAGACCTGCCACTACTCCTATGGATCGGAGCATGAAGCTATATGATGATGACACTGAGGATGTCTACAGGAGGAGATACAAGGAGCTTGTTGGCAATCTCCTGTATGCGACCATTCGTAGACTGGATATATTCTTTGCCTTGAGCAAAGTGAGTCAATTATAGAGCAGCCCATATAGGCACATATGGATGCAGTCCATATGATTCTGAGGTATCTGAACTCTGAAGGCATCACCTGGCATAGGACTTCTTTTCAAAGAGGTACATCCCTTTCAGTTATAGCATGTGCAGATGCAGATTTTGTTGGGTGTTTTAAGGATAGGAAGTCTACTTCATGCTTTGCAATGTTCATTGGGAATTCCCTGATGTCATGGAAGAGCAAGAAGTAGACTGTGATTGCCAGATCTAGTGCTGAGTCTGAATACATGGTCATGGAGTATGCTAGCACAGAGATGATGTGGGTTAGATCTATTCTTACTGACCTGAGTATTGAGGTGCCTCTTCTCATACACCTTCAATGCCACAACCAAGCTTTTCTTTTCATTGCAAACAATCTTGCCTTCCATGAGAGGATTAAGCACATAGAGATGGACTGCCACTACACTCGTGACATGATACATAAAAGTTTTATTGTCACTACTCATGTCAGCTCTGGAGACCAAACAACAGATGTACTTACTAAGGTCCTAGCCAGAGGATCTTATCAGAGATGTTGTTCCAAGCCGAGTCTGATCGATATCTATGTTGTAGCTTGAGGGGGAGTGTTGAGATATTTGTTATCTTTATATTGCTCATGTACTTACCATTTTCTTTGTTTCTTACTGTAATTTGCCCAACAGGTTTCTCTTCTATATAAGAGAATCTTAGAGTCACTCGGTAATGCAATTCATTCTTTAATCTCCACAAAATGTAATAAAGAATTGAATTACTGCAAAAACACCAAGATATTTTGTGGTTAGGGAGGATGTAAACGGATATGGATATATCTGTATCCGAACCAGCCACCATATTCATTTTATACATACTTTGACATATGTATCTGTATCCATTTTAGAATGGATACTAATATAGATATAACTTTGATATCCTCAAACATTTGTATTTGTATTCATAAATTTATTTTTATATATAATTATAGTTATAGATTTATTTTTATCCACATATAACATAATTTATACTTTCTTTCACCTTAGGTATAATTTTTATGATATAAACATATTTAGTATATTTATACCATGTGTTTTTCATCCAATGCATGTATATTTAAGCTAATATATAGAGTATTTTTAGTATTACTCGTATGCGATCAATATCTATTTTACATCCGTATCCATTTTTTTAAGGAAATGGTAATATGGTTTTAATATCCGTATCCACTGCCGTATTTGTATTTAAAAACGGATAAGGATATGATAACACATAAATCTGTATTTCTATTCGTCTATTTGCATACCTACTTGTAGTTTACGACGTCATGCGAGAGAGTCCGTGAAAAAGGCTGCCTTATTCCCTCATCCTATCCATAATATTATGAGACTACAGAATAATTGGTGACTGACTCTTGGGACTGGATTGAGTCAGAGGAGAGAGAAAGAGGTTTCGCTATTGGTTTCAGTCTGAAACCTACCAAGCAATCAAATGGATTTCAATGGGCCCACATATTCAGTTGTTCGCTCAGCGAGCTCTTCGACTGACTGCTGATCTTCTCAACTATCTAATGGGCCATGCTATTTAAAGCAGTACCCATTGAAAAACCTGTGGGTCAGAGGGAGTTTATCTCACAACTACTATCAACTAACCCATAAAAATCCTCAGAAGTATACTTCCCTCAAATCAACTCCATTCATTTTATATCGAATGTGACATTATTTCTTCTCCCATATATATACCTCCAGCAATAAATGGTTATCTTATCATTACAGCTCAAATATTTATCTCTTGTCAGAGTCACATCAACTTTCATCCCACATTTCGTTCCTTCTGACAAGTAGTATTAAACCAGTTTTATCCCACATTTCGTTCCTTCTGACAAGTAGTATTAAACCAGTTTTATCGCAAAAATGTTCTCCAATCGTTACATTAGTTATCTTTTAAAATATCTTAACACTAATCCTTCAACTGAAATTAGCAAGCTTAATGGTAATTAAATTAAAAAGGAAATTCGTAATTATATAAAATAATTAAAATAATTAATTGGTAAAAATTAATTAGCCATCTTAATGGTGGTTATTTAAGGTATACAATCAAATCTTATATACATGGTAGATTTTCAAATCAAATCAATAAATAAATCAAAATTTCGTAATTATATTAATTTAATTAATGTTAGATATTAATTTTTTAGTGGTTTTTATTTAAGGAGGTTAATTTCATACATATCGTATATACATAATATACACTATACACATACAATTAAGGAAATAATTTTATATACAAAATTTTTTAAAATTATTTACTTTAAATTACTGTGAACAATACTTACAATTATTAAAAATATAATATGTACAAAAATAAATAATAAAAAATAAATACAATAAATAAATGGTCAAATTGCACCACCCTAGAAAATCGACTTTTCAACCTTAACTTCAAAAATTATGAAATCACAACCACTTTAAAGATAATTTAATTTAGAGTACAATGGAAGTGAGTTTGATTCAACTTGAATTCGTATGGAGCCGGAATTGGTCTTTCAATTGACACTTTACGGCTTTTTCTGAGTGTATATACTTTTACTCTATACATGATTTTACCTTGGAATCATTTTTATTATTTAGAAAACATTTTTATTTATAACTTTCATTAAGAAAACTATTTAATTTGAGATTAATTTATATACAAATAAAATATGATAAGTTTTGTACAAATATACACAGAATAAATTCAAAAATAAAAAAATATTTACAAATTATTTTTAGATTTTTGGATAAAAGACTCTACCTCCCCTTACTTTATTCCTGGTCAATCAGGTCAAGTCTCGATCTTCTCTCAGGGTTTGGGTCAGTCTATATTTATGTCATAAACACATCCTTTAATTTTATTTTTTTATTTTCTTTTATTTTCATTTTCTTCTTTATTCTTTTAATTGAATATAAAAAGTGTTAAAAATGCATATTTAACTAATGCATGCAAACAGTAACTTCATTAAATTAGTGGGTATTACCAGTGTTGCAATAGTCGACCGACTATCCCAAATAGTCGGTCCGACTATGCGGTGCGGGGGATCCCCGACTGAATAGACCTCCAGTCAGTCAATAGTCGGCCCGACCGAATAGTCGGCCGACTGGCTTGACTATTCGGACGACTGGAGTTTGACTTTTGATATTTTTATTTTTTTATTTTCAATTTTCAATTTTTATGGGTGACATTTTACCACGGTATCACCACAAATGTCAAATTCAATATATCTATTATATTGATTGGTACTTTTATCTTGGATTCATGTTAACTAATGATCCTATATGGATAAAAATATGAGAATATATGCATTATAAATATTTTTTGTATTTAAAAATACAAAATCGAATAATTCCGAATAGTCGCCCGAATACCGATTATTCTCTATTCAATGACCCCTCCGACTGAATACCGAATACCGTCTTCTGCAACATTGGTATTTACACGTATATGACTAAAGCTAAAATAAAAGAATAAAGGCGATGAATCATGGATTCATCACCCACCACCCAAAATCTACTTCGCCCGGATGTCCTGAAAATAACACTAGATCTCATTAAAAGTAACCTGACAATTAAGCTCAATACATTGCGCCCTTTTCAATGGTCTAGTGGTAGTGCAGTGTGTCTACCACCTAAAAGATCATGGTTCAAATCCCCCTATTGGGGTTACGTTAGGTAGCTAATAACTAACATAAAAAATGGTTGGATCTTTCAACATGGATTTGAGTAATAATCCATGTAGTCGACCTTGCTTAAAGTGAGAGAAGGCTTTGTCATTTTTTTTAATTAGGATCAGTACATAACCTCTGAACATATAATTACCGTGGAAGTAGGAAAATGAAAAGTTATATTCATGTTAGCCATAGAACTCCCTTATACAGGAGAAAAGTTCTTGGGAAAAATTACATAGATAACCGACAAAGAGAAAAGACGTTACAATAGCATATAGAGAGATATAAATATCTCAACACTCCCCTTCAAGCTGGAGCATAAATGTCTATCATGCTCAACTTGGAACAACAATGGTGCTCTTTGCAAGTGCTTTGGTGAACATGTCAGCAACCTGATCGCCTGAAGCAACATGAGAAGTGAATATAATCCCCTTTTGAATCAAATCACGTGTGTAGTGATAGTCAACTTCAATGTGTTTTGTTCTTTCATGATAGGCGGGATTATGTGCTATAAACAATGCAGCTTGATTATCACATTGTAGACGCATGGGAAGAGGCACCTCTACAATTATGTCACTCAGGACGGACTTGACCCACATCATTTCTGTGCTCCCTTGGGCCAGTTGGCTTCCTCTCCTTGGGCCATCCTGCATAGTCTGCATCTGAACACCCTGACACAGTTAGAGTTGTGTCTCTCTTGAATATAATTCTTGCACCTGGAGAGGACTTGAGATACCTCCTCAAGATCATGTTGACTGCATCCATGTGAGACTACCTAGGCTGCTCCATAAATTGGCTAACCTTGCTTACCGCAAAAGATATATCAGGCCTGGTAATAGTGACATACAACAGCTTTCCTACTAGCTCTCTATATCGTCTCTTGTCCACTTTTGCAATGGTGTCATCATATAGGCGAGCATTGGGATACATTGGAGTAGTAGTAGGTCTACATCCCATCATACCCGTCTCAGATAGGAGGTCAATGACATACTTCCTTTGTGTCATTACCATTCCCTGCTGGTTTCTTGCAAATTCAAGTCCAAGAAAATACCTCAGCTTACCAAGGTCCTTGGTCACGAACTATTGTCCCAGAAAATCCTTGGTTGCATGAATTCCTTCGCTATCATTGTCTGTAACAACAATATCATCCACATAAACCAAGATAGCAATAGTACCTTTCTGGGTTCTCTTAACAAACAGAGAGTGATCTGCAGTCGACCTGGCAAAGCCATGTAGTTCAATCAACTCTGAGAACTTCTGGAACCAAGCCCTTGGACTCTGCTTAAGGTCATATATGGCCTTATGAAGTTTACACACCATAATAGACTCTCCTAAACAGTAAACCCCGGTGGCTGCTGCATATAAACCTCTTCTTGCAAGTCACCATATAAGAAAGCATTCTTTACATCTAATTGGAAAAAGGGCTAATCCTTTACCACAACAACAATCAGAATGTGTAGTGTAGAGTGATGCGCCACAGGAGAAAAGGTGTCTTGATAGTCCACCCCATAAGTTTGGGTGAATCCACGTACAACCAACCGGGCCTTGTATCTGTCCACTGAACCGTCAACATGGTGCTTAATTGTAAACATGCATTTGCTCCTCACCACAGAAGCACCTGGGGGAGCAGAGACGACACTCCACGTGCCTCGATACTGTAAAGCGACCATCTCTTCTTCCATAGCAAGATGCCAAGGACCACTCTGTAAAGCCTCCTGATAAGATCTCGGTATCTGAACCACTGACAGAGCAACAACAAACCATTGAAAATCATCAGAATGTAGTGCCAGAGAGACGTGAGAAGAAATATGATGCATCGTACATACATGCCTCTTTTGTCATAGAGCAATAGGCACATCTAGGTCGACTGTATCCTCAGAAGGAGTATCGGCAACAACATCCTGCACACTCAAATTACTAGTGCCATCAGAGCAACTCAAATATTCAGAACATACCTCGGGCATGCTGGATGATGTTGAGGCACATGAGCACGAGGCTAGCGGTAGTAAACCTGTGGAAAGAAAGGAGTGGAGGTAATGGTGGCGGTGGAGGAGGAGATGGTGGCGGCGGTGGTGGTGATGGAGTGGAGGTGGTGGCATATAAACCTCTTCTCCATTTTCGACGAGATGAGCTTGTCACCTGTAGGAGAGAAATACCTTATGAATTCAAAAAAGGTGACATATGCACTAACATAGTACCTTCTTCGAGTAGGGTCAAAGCGACGATACCCCTTTTAAGTCTTGGAATACCCAACAAATACACTCTTGACTGCTCTCGGAGAGAGATTGTCAAGACCTTGAGACATCTGATGGACAAATGCAACACATCCAAAAACACGAGGGGTAAGAGAGAAAAGATCCTTCTCAGGAAATGCAGTCGAGAACGGAATCTTCTCTCCCAAAATAGATGAAGGCATACGATTGACCAAGTAACACGCAATGAGAACAACATCTCCCAAGACCTTGAGACATATGATGGACAAATGCAACACATCCAAAAACACGAGGGGTAAGAGAGAAAAGATCCTTCTCAGGAAATGCAGTCGAGAACGGAATCTTCTCTCCCAAAATAGATGAAGGCATACGATTGACCAAGTAACACGCAATGAGAACAACATCTCCCAAGTACGAGCGAGGAGCACAACTCTGAATTAAAAGGGTCCTGGTGATATCCAAGAGATGACGATGTTTCATCTCAGTCACCCCTTTCTGTTGGGATGTATAGGCACACCATGTATGATGCACAATACCATAAGATTTAAGGAATTGGGAGTGTTGTGCACTACAGAATTCAAGTACATTATGAGAACGTATATACTTTACATTTGCAGAAAAGACATTCCTTATTTCATTAATAAAAGATTGAATGATGAACTAGCATCAGACTTGTTCTTAAGCAGAAACACCCATGACAATCTAGAAAACTCATCAACTCCAACAAGATAAAAACGATGGCCCTGCAGATCAGGAACCCGATTGGGACCTCAAATATCCAAATGAATCAACTCAAAGAGACCATGACTACTTTGACTCTAACGACTCTGGAATGTAGACTTATGATGCTTTCCAAGCTGGCAGGCCTCACACTGGAAAGCAGAGCAAGGAGAAATATGAGAAAGTACATGACACAACTTTTGCAGAGGAAGATGACCAAAATGTAGATGCCACATATATGGAGAGACAGATCCAGTGCGAAGAGAGGAGACATCAACATATGGAGATTGTACCTGTCTATATAGGCCTCCTTGCTAATGGCCAATACCAATCACCCTGCCCGTTAGAGTATCCTGAAACACAAGAGCAGAGGGGTCAAATATGGCATGACAATACAAATCCTTGGTGATTTGACTAATAGATAATAAATTCATAGAAAATTGTGGAGCATAAAGAACATTCTGAAATCGCATTTCGGGGTTCAACTGCACCTCCCCCTGACCAATAATGGGAGAGTGCATCCCATTAGCTATCACCACAGATCTGCGTGACTTAGTTGTACTATAGGTAGTGAACTGTCCTTTGTCACCACAAAGATGATGGGATGCCCCAGAATCCATGATCCACTCTGACAAGTCTCCCCTGTAACAGCTAGCAAAAGCATATGTTGTACCTGAAGTGGATGCAGTGGTAGAGGCTGCTACCCCCGAAGATCCCGACTGTGAGCTAGTCGACCCAGGGGACGGCATGATCTCCCTGAGCCGTGCAACTAGTTCATCAAACCTCTGGTCAAATGCGTCAGACGAACTACTGCCCTGCTGAATTTGTTCTGCCACACGCGCTGAAGTGGGAAAACCATGCTTAGAATAACATGTTTCCTCTTAATGGCCTGACCTATGGCAATAAGTGTATAGCTAACGAGGAGGTCTACTGCCTCTCCCTCTTCCGCAACCATCCCGGCCACGGACCTGAGTAGTGCTTCCCCTGCCACGAGATGCTGCCATGGCTGAAGACGTCCGAGACGAGATAGGGTTGCTTGAAGATATGGACAGTCTACTCAGTCGACGATATGCTTCCTCCATCGGAGGTATAGTGGCATCGGTAAGAATCTATGCTCTCACGGCATCATACTCAGGATCTAGTGCTGCTATAAAGACTCCAGTCATCACGGAATCCCTATATGCCTTGAGCTGCTCAGGAGTAGCAGTGAAGGGAATGTAACCATGCAACTTCTCAAACATACCCCCAGAGAAGTGTAAAGGGTATGAAGAGGACGACCATTCTGCTTCGAAGTGAAGATATCATGTTGAAGTTGCAAGATCTTTGACTCATTCTTCGTCGGAGAATATGTAGCGGCGAGAATGTCCCACATAGCCTTTGTCGTGGGCTGACTCAGGATGTCATTAGCTATCTCCATGGACACTGTTCCAGAGAACTATACGCGTACATATGCGTCGTCTGCCTCCCATGAGGCATTAACCCCAGTCTTTTCGACAGGCTCCTCCTGTGTGAGGATATGCTTCTTGCCATTGCATTGCATCAGACTCATGAACTACATTGCCCACGGTTTATAATTATTTTCGTCCATCTTCACAATAGGTGTTGGACCTTTGAATGCTCCTAGAGACGGAATATGTGCTTTGTTGTCCGTCATGGCGACAACAATTTCTCAAGACCGAGGTTGCAAACTCGGACAAGAAATGTCTACACAGACATCTAGGGAGATAGTTGTGGGTGTAGACTTATACCACAACCACCCTCATGCCTTGAAACCTCCTTTGAAAAGAACTAGATGATGAAGTTCACGGATACACGGAGCCGCTCACACAGACTGGACTGCACAAGCGCACTAGCGCGTAATGGTGCGAGATGCGGCGTGGGATCGGTGATGTGTGTGCTAGGTTTGCAGCAAGCGCAGGGGTGCTGCAGCCTTTGCAGGTGTAGCGCGGAGTCGGCGATGCGCGCAACGGTGCGAGGATGCTACTGGAGCACCGGCGGTGTGAGGGTTTTCGGTGGAGGCTAGAAATTAGGGCATAGGCCCTACAACAGTGATAGGGGAATGTGCTCTATTGGCAACCCGAACAATCCTCACAACGGAGGAAGGGTGTGCAGAAATGAGAAGACTATCTTCTCTCGTCAGATGAGTAGAGGCACCGGAGACAATGATCCAAGCAGTGCTGGGTGTAGAGGCAACATTGACAAGCGTACCTGAAGTAGTGGCCAAACTTACAGTCGGAGTAGAGGTACTAGTGTTACTGGCAGAATTCTGTAGCAACTGACGAAGGCTAGCATACTCAGATGCAATGAAGGATGTCTGACTATCACCAGATGGTTGATATGGCAATGTTTCTGCAATATCATATGAGCCTTCATATGAGGGGGCATCATAGGCTTTGTTGGCATTAGTAGGCATGCCAAATTTTGCCCAACATCGTTCAGATGGATGATACCAACGTCTGCAATGAGTACATGCTGGATAGTGGGTAATGGCAGGATCCCGTCCGCATCCACGTTCGAATTCACGTCCTCGTCCAGCCTTACGGCCACAACACGATCAGAGTCATAACCACGTCCTCCTTGGTAGTTGGGCCGTCCTCTAGCAATATGAGCAGTAGTCTTTGTAGATAACTGAGGAGAGGGAGAATCAAGTTCATGTTGTCGACCATATATGGTCTCAAGAGTGGGTAGTGTAGTAGCAATTAGAAATTGGTCTTTCACAGACTTGTATCGCGGATGGAGTCCTGATAAGAAGTAATGTACTTGCCATTCTGCTTGTTCTCCAATCTGTTTATCACAGCAAGCAGGATGAAAAATAAGGAGCTCCTCAAACAGGCTGGGAGTCTGCAGTACTCGACTGGGGATGTATCATCCTGATTTGCTGACCAGATTCTTGTGTAGATGTCTGAGAGCCTGGACTTGGTTGTCTTTTGGGAGTAGGTATTCTCAAGACTTTCCCACATCACCTTTGCATTCTCCTTGTAAAGAAGGTTGGAGGCTATATTCGGATCGACACTATTGGTCATCCAAGTAATCACTCGACAGTTGTCGACGTACCAGGTTTCATAGTCGTTTTCTGTCTCCTTGGCCGGATCTTTAGTAAGAACATAGACTTCTTGTTGACCACCAATAAAAACCTTAAAGGATGTATACCATAAAACATAGTTCTAGGACCCCTTGAGTTTGATAGACATGTTATGTACCATCACAGAAGAAGTCTGGTACCGGGGCTTGGGTTCTGCAGATGTCATGGGCCTGAGAGGAGTGGCGGGAGGCTGCTGGAGTGCAAGATGTGGCGGGAGTCCGCTAGGGTGGCACGCAGGAGCGGCGTGCAACCGCTTGGGGAGGCACACAGGAGGCCGTTAGTGCTAGCGTGCAATAGGCACACATGAGGTTTGCAGGAGAAGCACAAGGGGTGCGCAGAAGTCGCATAGGAGGAGCTTAGGTGCGCAGGGGTCTCACGGTGTGCAGGAGTCTCGCATGTGTTGCCGCGCTAGGGCGGAACACATGATGTTGTCGCCATGCAGGAGTCACGCTAGGGCACTAGGGTAGCACGCAGGATGTCATTGCCGCGCAGGAGTTGCGCTAGGAATTTCGCAAGATGCCTCACGTGACAAGATTGCGAAGACGCAAGGCCATAGATTGAAGGGGCGATGTTAGTGCGGGCACGAGGATGGCCGTGGGGGATGGGATTAGGATACAACATAGGTCAAAACACTAGTCTAGGACCGTCGCTCTGATACCATGTTGAGAATGATAAAGAATGAAAAGAGCATACATTATTCTATAGGTCTAGGGGGTCCTTATATCCGACAAATCTCTAGAGAGCTCAAAAAAGGAAAAATACATAAGTGCCCATAGTGGGGTTACAATAATAAAATAAGGACCGTAAGCTTATATTACTAACAGGCACCATTGGCAACACGAACAATCTTCACAACGGAAAACGGCCATAAGGAGGTGTGAGGACTACCTTCTCCCGACAAATGAGTTGATGCGCCCGAGTCGATGATCCATGCAGTAGTAGATGTAGATGCATAGCTGGCAATTGTACATGATGTAGTGGCCAGACTAGCAGTAGGAGTAGAAGCAGGAGTGTCACTGTCAGAGTTCTGTAACATTTTTCGAAGTCGAGCATACTCAGATGCAGTAAAGGAGGTCTTACTGTCATGGGAAGACTGACCATGAGAGATGTCCACAGTATCATAGGTGTCGTTGTAAGAGATGGTCTCATAGGCACTGTTGGCATTGGGAGGCATGCCAAACTTTGCCCAACAATGTTCTGACAGATGATTCAAGCGTCCGCAATGAGTGCATGGTGGTGGATAGCAGGAAGTAGTTGGATCACGCCCACGACCGTGACCTGAGTCACGTCCTCGTCCAAACTCATGGCCTCTACCTCGACCAAAGTCACGACCACGTCCTCCTTGGTAGGTCGAGCATCCTCTAGCAAAATGGGTTGTAGTCTCAGCAGACAGAGGAGGTGAAGGAGACTCAAGTTCCCGTAGTCGGCTAAAGATGGTCTCAAGAGAGGGTAGAGTTCCAACAGTCAGAAATTGATCCTTCGCCGGCATGTTCCATGGATGTAGCCCTGATAAGAAACGATACACTTGCCATTCTGCGCGTTTTCCTATCTATTTGTCACAACAAGCAGGTCGGAAGATAAGGAGCTCCTTAAATAGGCCGGTGAGGAGTCGATAGTACTCGATCAAGGATGTATCTCCTTGATTTGCAAACCAAATCTGTATATAGATATCCGAGAGTCTGGACTTGGTTGTCTTCTAGAGTATGTGTTCTTGTAAACATATATTATTCATTTATGTACCTTTTTGTTATTTTTCTTTCCCGTTGGACTCTTTATGTAATTTACCCATAGGCTACTCTCTTATATAAGAGAGCCTAGGGTTGATGGAATAAACAGGTTCTCTTATTTTCCCAACATGGTATCAGAGCGACGGTCCTAGACCGTAGTTCGTGAGCCAAACCCTATAACCCTAGCCCTACCCTCAAGCCTCCGCGCCTCCGCACCTCCGCGCATGCCGTGCGCCTCCGCGCAGCCACCTGCGCATCACCGTGCCTCCGCGCTCTCGCAGAGGCAGCGTCGTGCGCCTTCGCGCATGACTGCGCAGTGTAGCGCCACCGCGTGCTCCGGCGTCGTGAGCCTGTGCGCACCTTCTGCGCACGCCTTTGCGCCTGTGCGCATGTGCGTGGACCTGAGCGCCTGTGAGCGCCTGTGCGCTTGTCCTCTGCGTGCGCATCTTTGCGTGCGCTCATCAGCGTACGATCGCGTGCTCCTGAGCGATGCCGCACGCGCGTGATCTTTTTGGGTCTCTTGCGTGTTTGATCATCCAAAGTCAAGCGCACGCGCCTCCAAAGTAATGGGTTTGGTTGCTTGAAGTCTACACATGCAACTAAACCCGTTTATGTCAGTGTAGACGATCATATCTTCAGTCTACTACTCAAATCTTTTGTTATCAGTATGTCAGAAAGCAAGGAAGATATTCCATATATAGGCACCTTCCGAGGTCCAGCGCCGATTGTGAAGATGGTTGGTTCGAACTATGAACTGTGGGCTATGCAGTTCATGAGTATGATGAAGTCAACCGGTAAGAAACATATTCTTACTGAAGAAGAGCCTGCTGAGAAGACTGGAGCTAATGCCTCGTGGGAGGCAAATGATGCATATGCCAAAGTATGGCTATCTGAAACTCTGACAATCGAGATTGCCAATGATATTCTACATCAGCCCACAACCAAAGCAATATGGGATATTCTGGTTGCCACATATTCTCAAGCGAAGAATGAGACAAAGATTCTGCAACTCCATCATGACATATTCACTATCGAGCAGAATGGGTGTCCTCTACACTCACTGTACACATCTCTACGAGGAATGTTCGAGAAGCTTTATAGCTTCATGCCCCTGACAGCCACACCAGAGCAACAGAAGACCTACCGGAATGCTATTATGGTAGGAGTTTTCCTCGTTGCCCTTGATCCTGAGTATGAGGCAACACGGTCCCAGATCTTGGCGGATTCTACTATTCCTCCTCTGGAGGAAGCCTTTCACAGACTAAGCCGGATCATTGTTCCTTTTACGACTACGAATCAGACTGCCTCAGCCATGGCTACTAACCGAGGTCGTGGAGGTCACCATCATCAGGCCCGTGGCTGTGGTCGGCCAACGTGTACCTACTGCCATCGCACTGGACATACCGAAGACACATGCTACTCTAAGAGGAAATATGTCACTGACCTGTTGAGTGAAACAGGAATGCTTGGTTGCCGACCTGCTACCACACCTATGGACCTAGTATGAAGCTATATGATGGTGATACAGAGGAGGTGGATAGGAGAAGATACAGAGAACTGATGGGCAAACTTTTGTATGTCACTATCACTAGGCCCGATATAGCCTTTACTGTGAGTCGAGTGAGCCAGTTCATGGAGCAACCACGTCAGGTACACAATGGATGCCATACATATGATACTCAGGTACTTCAAGTCACCTCTAGGTGCGGGTTTGTTGTTCTAGAAAGGCAAGGTGATTACTATCTCATCCTGTGCATATGCAGATTATGCAGGGTGTCCCAAGGACGGGAAGTCCACCTTCGGGTTTGTTGTGTATGTTGGAGACTCTCTAGTCTCATGGAGGAGCAAGAAAGAAACTGTGGTGGCAAGGTCTAGTGTTGAATCTGAATATAGGGCTATGGCCCAGGTTAGCACAGAAACGATGTGGGTGAAGCGGTGCTTACAGATTTACATATAGAATTCTGCTTCCTATGGCTTTGGAATGTGACAATCAGGCGGCCTTGTTCATTGCAAATAATCCAGCATTCCATGAACGAACCAAGCACATTGAAGTTGACTGTCACTTTGTACGTGACATGATTCAGAAGGGATTCATTGCTACATCCCATGTCAGTTCAGAGAATCAAACAGCTGATATTTTTACCAAGGCATTACTGCGAGGCCCGTTTCAGAAGTGTGCGTCCAAGCTGAGCATGATTGATATCTATGCTCCATCTTGAGGGGGAGTGTAAACATATATTATTCACTTATGTACCTTTTTGTTATTTTTCTTTCCCGTTGGACTCTATGTAATTTACCCATAGGCTACTCTCCTATATAAGAGAGCCTAGGGTTGATGGAATAAATATGTTCTCTTATTTTCCCAATAGTTCTCAAGGCTCTCCCACATCGCTTTTGCAGTTTCCTTGTAGAGAAGATTGGAGGCCACATTCGGATCGACATTGTTGGTCATCCAAGTAATCACCTGGTAATTGTTTAGGCGGATCTTTAGTAAGAACATAGTTCTTTCTCTGACCACCAATAAACACTTTAAGGATCGAGACCATAGTACAAAATTCTTTGAACCCTTGAGTTTGATAGAAGTGCCCTGGATCATCACAGAGGAAGTCGGGTACAGGGAATTGGGTTCAACAGATGCCATGGTGGTCGCAAAGGTTAAGAAAAAGTGACCTAGATAGTCGTTGTAGTCTTAAGTATCATGTAGACCTAGCAATACATCGAATGGAAGTCCGACAAGCGGCACTGCTCGAGGGGCAGCACGAGGCTGTGTGAGGGTGGGAGGTGGCGTAGGGCCTCAGGGCGCTGGAGTAGCATGGGGTCGCGAGGACGGACAATGCGGGGTCGCTAGGGCAACACGGGGAAGTACAGGGCCATGTGGTGGGAAAGATGAAAGAGCTCGTCTTATTCAAGAGGTCTAGGGGTCCTTATATAGGACAAAAACCTAGAGAGCTCAAAGGAGAAAATACATAAATGCCCCAAGAATATACTCCTAACACAGAATATTCTCCTAGCACATAGAATATTCTCCTAGCGTATAAAATATTCTCATATCACATAGAATATTCTCCTAATAGAATCTTTTTCTATTGAAGGGTATGAAAATTGCTACAAAACCTCTCCATCCAAAAAAATGCAAAAGAAACATTGAGGATGCAACGTGGAGCGACAAATTGGGGCTCAATTAAGGTTCTTCGTCGGTTCAATTTTTTTAAAAAAAATTGGTTTGTTTTCCATCTAATTAATTAGTGTCTATGGATTTCAATAAATATAATATTATTTATAGATAATTGAGTCTATTGAAATTTTGATTTCAATTTAAATAAGGAGATCGTATGTGATCTCCAATTAATGGGCTAATCAATTAAATCAATTAGTTAGTCGGTTAGAGTCAGTTTAGGAGTCAACTAGGATTTTATTTTTATTTGAATTTTATTCTATTTCTAGTTCTATAATCCCATCCTCCTATATAAAGGGGATATTAGTCCAATGTTTTATTCTGTTGAAATTGGAATTAAATTACATTTTTCCAAATTATCTCCCCCCCCCCCTTTCTCTCCACCCTCTGCGCGATCTACGCAGATCTTCCTTAAATCTGTCGCATCCGACGAGTCTTCTCTTCTTTCACCTTCCCATTCCTTTCACCGAATAATTTTCCACTTCAAAAATATTCTTTCAATGTCAGAAATTCTCCATTTGCGTCAATCATAATAAGAGCATGATCCTTATGCTTGTGGTAATAAACCTCCAAAGGAACTTTTCATAAGAAAAACCTACAAAGGAAGCAGATCTCAAATAAAATAACATCTTAACTTAAATAATGTCATTTGGATACATCTTCAAAGTAGTTCAAAAGTATCCCTTTTTTGTTAGAGCATATCCAAGGAAAACACACTTGGTCAAACTTGAGATCTTATCAACATCAGAAGGGGAAAAAATAGGCACGTGCAAAAAGGTGAAAAGTAAGAAAAATACGTGTAATCTCAGAATAGCAACTTGTATAGCATCTTCGCTTTAAGAACAAATGAGAGAACGATGTTGATGATATAGATGACACTAAGAACCCTTTAAATCATGTTGAATAAACACCAAGGCTTTTTCGATTGAAAGGATTTCAATTGTAGTAGGATAACAATTCTGAACTTGGTGAAAGAAATATCGTACAATTTTCGAAATTTCAAAGCGACCCTTTATTAAGAAAATCCAAGATAAATGATTAGTCATTAACAAAATAAAGCGATTTGATTGACAAAGACTCGTTACATCATAATGATCTAAAATAAACATAGATGTTCGAGGATTAGAGGATTAAAGTGAGGTTTATAAGTGATGATGCATCTCGTGCCGGTAGCTTCACAGTTGAATGAAGGATGTTAGGGACATGAAGATATTTCCTCGGAGGAGAAACGAGTGGTGACAGGGTTGAGGTTCGTCGTCGGTTGCGCGCGAGGAAGGTGGTAGGGAGCCGTGCTTCTCAAGGTTCTCCCCATGATGATCCCTGCGGTCTAGGCAGGCCTCTCCCCTTCGGGCGGGGTTGTTACCATTGCGGCTCGCTTGGGCATTGGGCGAGGCAATGTAGAGATCCAATCCGAAGTTTCAAATGCCTTGGCTTTGCACATCGAAGCATGAATTGCAGAGCAAGAATCTGATCGGAGGAGATGAAGAGCATTACTGTGGAAACGTCGCGTGTCCTGGTGGGGGATGGCGGAGGCAGGGGAGCACTGTTCAAGGGGACCTCGGATGTCGGCATGGCTAGGGGGAGGGTTCATAGGGGATGTGGTTGCCGTAACGCTTTGGAGGGTTCTGGCTCAAGGCTTGACTGGAGACGAGGTGGATGCGTTGCTGTCCCTATCGCGCTCGGGGAGGTCATTGCTCAGGTGGAGGTATGTGCAGGATGACGATGGTTTGTTAACACTGCGAAGATTGAGTCTTGTAAAGGTGTGGGCGATCCTGCTTCTCTGGAGGAATCTACATCGGGTGCGGCAGTTGTTGGAAGGTATAGCGGTGGTGGAGGGCCTAGCCAGCAGTGGATGGTCTCCAAGCGAGGGCACGGATCCTCTGATCTGGGTTCGCCGCCTTCACCACGAAGGCTTGGCTGGTAGACGGTGCTCGCGGAGGGGTGGCGTCTGCATTTGGAGGTCGTCGGCTGATTCGATTGCGGGGAGAGAGACGAGTACGGCGGAACATCATCGGGGCGGTGAGGTGCGCCTACTTGACCACCGATGGTCGCGGCAACAGTTACGATCAATCTTAAGGATGCAGCGACTCCTCGTCTCCTGCAGTCAATCATTTTCGGGACCGTGATTCCGAGGCGACTGCTGTGGTTTGCGGCGGTTCGCAATAACGAGTAGATCCATGCCATTTCGCCTCCCATTGTGGTGGGAAACTCCTTTCAAAATCAGATGGCCTTAAAATTGGGGTTTAATCAGGGGTCGGCTACGCCCGTGGAGGCGGATCTACTTGGGCGGGGAGACCCGTGTGAGCAACATAATAGCTCCAGACCCAGACCATAAGCTTGTTCCAGAATCGGAGCCTCTTGACGAAGCAGATCCAAATGTCCATAATGATCTGGAGGTGGAGCTCCGATTGGCTTCGGAAGTGGAGCCTCGTTTATCGGAGCTGGACCTTCTCGGTGGCTCGGGTCGGCTCGAAGGCTCTACTATGGAGGGGCCCGAGTCGTTTGGTAGCGTTGGATTCCGCTGCGGGCGGGTCAGAGGAGAGAATCGGCACCTTGATGGCAGGGAATCCCACCGCAGGTGGGTAAAGGAGAGGTCATGCACCTCGATGGGGAATCGCGTGATGATTGGGAAGTAGGGGGCGACTTGGGGGGTGTTGTGAGGCGTTGCAGGTGGTAGTGTATTCACGAGGGATGGCAGGGATGTGATGGAAGGGACGGAGGGTGGCATGGAAGGGGAGGGGAGCGAGGTGGGGGGAGCGGAGGGGTCGTTGCAGGGGATTGGGGATATGTGCAGGGGGTAGGGAGGCGGAGGTATGGCTGGTGCTATGAGCGGAAGCTGCAAGTTTGGGGGAAGTGGGGGAAGAGATCGGCTGAGGAACCAAGGCGGGGGCAGGGGCGGGCGGAAGGGCCGCGCTTTGATGTTGCGGTGGAGGGGTCATGGTCGCCTATTGGGAGACCGAGATTTTTCTGCTTGCTTGATAAGAGTTTCACAGAAAGTCTGGGCGTGGTGTCGTCTCGCGGGAAGCCAAAGTTGTTTCCTCATGAAGATGCTATCTTGGAATGTCAGAGGGCTAGGCCGTCCCGAAAAACGGCTGGCGGTCAAGAATCTGATCGGTGATGCTCAAGAGGATATTGTGCTCTTACAAGAAATGAATGTCTCATAGTCTGGAAGGGAGGCATGGTGAGACCTGGGAGGTGGCTCTACATTTGACTTCGCTGAAGTCGAGGCGCAGAGAGCAACTAGTGGGCTCCTGACAGGGTGTAAGAGGAATGAATTTGAGAAGCCGGCGGAGAGGAGATCCTTGTTTTCTCTCTTAGTACGTCTGAAGCGGAAGGCGGACGAGGTCTTTTTTATTGTGATCAATATTTATGGGCCCACGAGTTCGTTGGCAGGTTCCTTGGCCATGGATCTTTCTGAGGTGGGGGCAGCCAGAGAGGAAGGCATATGGCTCATTGGAGGAGATCTAAATGTCACATTGCTATCAGAGGACATGCCTTTGCGAGGGGGGGCGTGACACGGTTTTAGAGGATTTAAGGAACCAGGTACACGATTTGGAGCTCACTGGATGCGACATGATGTGTCTACACTTGACGGAATGTGAAGTTGAGATCTTGGCTGGATAGAATTCTTCTTTCGTCAGAAGGGTTGGATTTTTCCCCCTTTCTAGGGCGTGGGCTCTACCTTGGGCTTATTCTGATCACACGTCGATTCTCTGATCTTTAGAGGAGCAGAAACGGCCTAGATCCTTCTTCAGGTTCGAGCGTGTGTGGCTGCTGGAAGAAGGGTTCAAGGAGGAGGTGGTCTCGCTTTGAAGGGAGTGGAAGGTGGAGACCTGAACGCAGATGGGCCCCATGACCGGACGAGTTTCCTGTGTTGCTTTACAGGGAATTTTGGAACCTACTGAAGGAAGAGGTTCTGGTTGTAATCGATGAGTTCATGGATGGAAATAGGGGTTTCGAAAAGGTTAACCGGACGTTGCTCTTCCTCCTTCCCAATAAGGAGCACCCGATACGTGTGGGGGACTATATACCGGTTGCGTTATCCAATGCAATCTATCTGATCGTGGCCAAGGTAATGGCGAATAGACTGAGGCGGGTGCTTGATGATGTAATTCTTCATAATCAGACTGTGTTTAACCCTGGTCGACAGCTGGTAAATGGGCTAGTTATGGCTTATGAGATTTGCCTCCAGTGGAGACGAGCAAACGAGATGGGCTTGATGTGGAAGATTGATTATGAGAAAGCCTATGGCTGCGTGTACTGGAGTTTCTTTTGGGCATCGCTACGGTGTCGTGGCTTCATTGACCTCTGGATAACCTCGATGAAGAGATGTATCACGACCTCGTCCTATCCATTTCTAGTGAATGGAAGACTGGAAGGGGGTTTTTTTTCTAACCGCAGAGGAGTGTACGACAGTGATGCCCTTTAGTGTCGATGCTTTTTGTTCTGGTAGCGGACGCTTTAGCAGTGATGTTCAGGGGAGTGGTCGACGACGGGTGGTGGGGAGGACTCCCGGCTGGGTTTCATTTCGATTCCGCCTAGCTTGCAAAAGTCGGCCGACTAGACTAACTAGTCGAGTGGGGTGGGGTAGCCGACTCGACTAGGCCTAGTCAATCATTAATCCGTCCACCCGACTACTCAGCCAACTTTACAACAACCTTTTTTATTTTCTTAGTTTTTCACTTTTTTTAAAGCAAACATTCTAATATGCTTAATGTTATATTTAAAGTCAATTACTTCTTTTGTTCCATCATGATGTCATATAAAATGTACAAATATATGTATAAACAATGATTTATATATTTAAAATAATTAAAAAATCAAAACCGACTAATTCCGATTAGTCGCCCGACTGCCGATTAATCCTTAGTAGGTGACCCCGCTGACCGAGTACCGACTATCGCTTTCTGCAACCTTGGATTCCGCTACTACAGTATGCAAATGACACGGTGATTTCCCTGGGTGTCACGAAAGATATGCACAGAAGGGCTAGGCCGCTGGTGAATATCTTCAGCAGTATCTTTGGTCTCCAGATCAATAGAAATAAGTCGGTGGTGGTTCAATTTGTGATGGACGAGGCTGAGAGTAGCAGAAGGACGGAGTTGCTAGGCTGCTCGTTGGATGAGTTACCCATTTCTTACCTAGGTCTACCTCTAGTGGCGGGCAGGCTCAGAAAAGTGGACTGGGACATGGCCTCAAGAGATTTGAGAAGAGACTGGCAGGATGGAAGGCGGTTACCCTCTCTAAGGGTGGGAAGTTGATTCTCTTGAAGCATGTGCTATCGGCGATTCCTATCTTCCTTTTAACAAATTTGATGCTAGCAAGTGTTAGAAAAAAGATTGAGGTAATGATGCGAAGATTTTTCTGGTCAGACAAGAAGCGACATAGACCTGGCATACATTTGATGGGATGGGAGGAGCTCACGAAGCAGAGAAGTGGAGGAGGCTTGGGAGTTCGGGATGTGAACTGCATGAATAAAGCATTTTTGGCTAAGTGGGTGGTTCAGATTTAGGACGGCACTGATAAATTGGCTACCAAACTGTTACGTACCATTTATGGCATCAAGGGCTCTCTTGAGGTAGGAGGAACATGGTTCGAATCTTCCCTTTAGAGCGGTGTTTGAGATATTTTACCCCAACTTAGGCTGAGATTGATACTGAAGGTAGGGACTGGGGAATCTTTCGGTTTTGGCAAGATAACTGGACGGGGGATGGGGTACTCTGTGGCAGGTTCCCAAGGTTATTTGCTTTGGTGGCAACCCATTGGTGTTCAGTGACAGATGTTGGTGAGTCTGATTGGTTGGTCCCTCAGTTCTTGACTAATCTTTCAGACCAGCGGATGGAGGAGTTGGTTAAATTGCAGTCCGAGGTGCACTCTCCTGGTTGTATGTCACAGGGAAGGGATCATTTCATTTGGTATAGGGGCAGATTCTCGACGAAGATGGCATACTCGGTGTTCAGGGGGAGCATGAATGACTTGGACCCAGACCTGAAGCAAGATATGAAGATAATTCAGGCGTGAAGGTCTTCCTGTGATGCCTCAGAAGGGGCGGACTGTGTAATAAAGCAAGAAGGGGTAGGTTGTTTGGCATTCCGGACACTCAATGCGATAGATGTGGCGCACAAACGGAGGATGCAGAACATTTGTTTTTCACTTGTCCTTTGTCGGAGCAAGTTTGGAAGAAGGTTGGGGCGTCGTGGGTTTTGCACGGTGGATTGACTGATTTCTGGAGGTCAGTGAGGTCGGTGGGGAGAAACTCGATGGACGATTGTGCACTGTCGTTTGCAGCTCTTTGGGCCATCTAGGGGAAGATGAAATGATCTACTTTTCAAAAATCAGAGGTTTTATTTGGAAAATGTAATCGCCTACTGTCTTTCCCTTTATTATTTCTGATCCACAAGTAATGTATGTATCTTTCCATTTTTAATATAAAAACTTTGCGCGGTGAATCCCAACTCGGGATATCACCCTCATTTTAGTCAAAATAAAGCTTCTCAGTTGAGCTCAAAATTAGTGAGGACACCATAAATGCCCGTAGATGATTGGCCAAGTGACAGTGCTACAGAACTGGATTAGCGAAAATAGACGAAACACCATCAAAATAGGTATATCCAGGTGTTGCTCTTCTCATAACCTCACCATTCACCTGGATGCCCTGGAAGCAATGACTCAACATTAAATAACCTTACCTTTAAGAGTACAATAAACATAAACGAGTCTCAGGTTAGGAGAAAATTAAGTAGGTCAGATATTTAATGTAATAGGGATTTTTACCCAGAAGACCCTATAAACTTTTTAAATTACTTCTACTACCTTTTGCTCAACGTAATTACCCAATCGACCTTGTAAATTACCCCAAGATTCCTCGTGAGCTTCAAACAGATTAACGCAGGGTTCATGAGGTAAGAGTTTGCAAGTTTACAGGGTCGAGGGGGGAATTATGTTGTTTTAAAGGTCGTGGAGGTAATTGGCAGAGTTTATAGGTCTGCCGGGTAAAAATCCCAATGTAATATGAGAGACTCTCATTGGCAAGGCAGAGTAAATGGTATTCGAAAGTGTAATATGTGAAAAATAACCATTCTTGGTAAGGTTGGTACGAGGATCTAAAAACACGAGTTAATCACCCACTTTCTGGAAGATGTCATTATGCTTTATAGGGCAGGTGATGCACTAGGGCATATCATTATCATCAGACAAACATAGTCCTCCTATGGTAGTCCTTTAGAATCTCTAAAACTTGTGTATATTGTCGATCAAGTCAATATTGACGTGGTCTCGAAGATAGGATCAGTATGAACACATTTACGTATTTTTTTTGAAAGGAGCATATTTGCATAGCACAATAGTAATATCAACATTTAGAGGATGGTTGTAAATAGGTTTCAGATAATGAATGGTAGTAAGGCTATCCAGATCATGTAGATCTGCCACTTGACTCTTTAGGTAGTCTACTTGTTGCAACATGAAGGTTCAAAGGTGGACACTGTTGTAAAAGTCGGCCGACTAGGCCGACTAGTCGGTCCGACTAGTCGAGTCGGGGGGGTACCCGACTCGACTAGGCCAAATCGGCCAATAGTCGGTCAGACCCGATTAATCGCCCGATTAGTCGGCCTAGTCGGCCGACTAGTCGGCCGACTTTTGCATAGAGATTTCTCGGCTGACTTTTGCATAGGGATTTCGGATATATGTTTCGGCGCAAACTGTAAACTCGATTATCCGTTTAGAATTAGATGAGATTTAGGGCTTGTTGTTAGACAATAAGATGAGATACTTAAGGTTACATGCTAATAAGTATAACTCACAAATAAATTAAAAATATAAAAACAAAAAACACTAAAAATGTTAAATATAAATTATAAGAAAAATCTGTATACTTCTGTACTTTAAATTATAGTTTTTCATCTAGATATAAAATATCAACTAATTAATATACTATCCTGGATAATTTTACTTAAAACTTTGTGATTTAATTTCATTTTGGTTAACTTATATAAGATTAGAATTGTGTTTATTACGCCTAAATGTTCGTTAACTTAGATACTTCTTGTTGATTTGCATGATAGTTAGATAACTTAGGTTATTTACCTTTTATGGTTGTTGATTAGCTTTGTATTAATTTATTTCTAACTTCAACTCGTGCTATGTACCAAACATTTTGTTCTTAACATTTTGTCCGTGCTATGAACCAAACATTTTGTTCTTAACTTGCTTCATTTTTTCTTCTGTTGCTATAATTTTTTAAGCTCTCAAAAATATTAAAACTGCTAAATATATGAATACAAATGAGAGTATATGTTATAAAACATGATTTATATATTTAAAATAATTAAAAAATTCAAAACCGACTAATGCCCGACTAAATCCGATTACTCTCTCGACTGCCGATTAATCCTTAGTCAGTGACCCTGCCGACCGAGTACCGACTGCTGACTTCTGCAACCTTGAAGGTGGACAGTTTCTCGAAAAGAGACTCCATAGGCTGTAAAAATCATCCAGGGACATTATTATGGTTGCAGACTAACATCTTGCGATAAATGTTGGCCAATCTCGTGTTAGCCTGGGAAGACATCTTCGAAGTAGCCAATATAGCCTTGGTAGTTGCTAGTAGAGTAGGTTTACCACATCTTTTTCTTTCTACTAAATATGAGCCAATTCATAACAATGTAGTTTTCCTGTGCCCATTTCTGGTAGTATTCATCAATAGGTTTTAAAATATTGCATGCAGAAGGTCAAACTTCTTTTGGTTTCCAACAAATATCAGAAAGAGTCGTGAGAGTAGGTTTACTGCATCTTTTTCTTCATGCTAAACGATTGTTTTCTTGCCCCCACTTCTCGTAGCCTTTCTCAATAGGCTTTAGAATATTGCATGCAGAATATGCAACTTCTTTAGACCAACAAATATCAGAATGAATCAAGGAGTATAATTGAGGGCACCATTCTTTGATAGTGGGTGCCATGCATCATGTTTGAGGAAAAATCAAACCTATGGATCATAATAGCAGAGTGGAAGTAAGTGAACTAGAGTCAAGGTTGGCACATCCAAGTATGTTGGATGCCTGAATTGGTATAAAAGGCCACTAGGGCAATGGCATCTGTCGGCTTAGTCGAAGTCCTCACACAAGCTGCTACTTGGTCGTACGTCTCTTATCAGGTCGATGTACAAAATTGGAAGTCTTCTTTGTATAGAACCGTCCACATGATTCTCTAGGTTAGTGTCGTAAGCCTTCTCTAAATCAAGGAGACCAAATAAAAGTCCTTTCTAATTTGTATATTATGCAAATGACACAAATTGGGGGTGAGGGCTGCACTGAAATTCGGGTGCTAGTTTCTGTATTATAATCATTGTCAGAAGTGCTGTCATTTTGTTGGATCATGCGTAGATACAAAGAGGATTCTTGTTTGTAACTTTTGAATGGAATCTATGGAGTTTAATAAATTTTCAATGACTACTGCTAGAGGCAGCCATTCTGTCTCCTTTCATGAGCAGACACGAGGTTTTAACGACACCAGATGATTGTTGATATCAAAGTTGCTATTCTTTTTTTTTCTATTTTTGAGAAGGAAATTTGCTATTCTTTTAATATCTCAAAAATTGCGGATTTGTGGATCAACGTTAGCAGTATGTATTGTTAACAGTAAGCACCTGCAATTTTGTTGCCTTTCAGTTTAATCCTAAATTTGAATTGGTATGTGTTTGTGGTGTATTTTTGGGGGCTTTGTAAATTAGTCGGTTCCCCCGAGCTGTATTTGAAATTCTGACTCTATTTTCAACAATAACACAAGTTTGTTTTTCAAGTTATTTTTAAAATTTTGGTAGTATGACTGTATGTAGGACTAATTGGGAGTTTGATGGTCTTTAGCTAGTGCATGTAAGAGAACCAGTATGCGCAAAATCAGCCAATGCTATCAATGATATCTTAATTTTTTATCTTTTGCTACTTGTCCCATGTATCATTTTCCCGATCTCTGTATTACATTGTCAAATATCGAATCACTAAACGTTATCTTCCTACAGTCAGTTTCCAGATACCTTCATGATGGCGGGTTATCGTCGAATAATGATGATGTTGCAGTTGATGTGGGGGCCTCCACTGCAGGGATCGATGCAGAGGCTGGTAGTTGGGATCCATCCTTCAAGCCATCCACAGTTAGGCTCTCCAGAATCCGAGCTGCCGAGTCGCATCTTCTGTCGTTTATAAGGCAGATGGATGCATTATTTTCTGTTGGGGTTTTGTTTCTCAGAAGGAATCCGAATGCTCGAGTGTGGTCGGTAGTTTATCTGCTTTTGCTGCACACATGGGTTGTGTATGTGTTTTTCTCTCATTCTAAACCAGCCAATGCTCATGGATCTGGTGCTGTTTTCTCCTTGGAGAACATCAACAAGACAGGCCCCTGATATTTACATTCTTTTATTATAAATAATCACATCCAAGTTACATTTGTCACTGCCACCTATTTGTAAAAAGCTTGGCATGTATGTCTGGTCTTGTGCTTTGACATGGTTGCTGCAGAGTTATAGTAACAAGTATCTGATAAAATGTCAAGTGCAGTACAAGACCTGATGCATCTGCTGGGTGTGGCCTTAGATAAAATGTCAAGTTCAGTGGTATGCTGAGTTTCGTACTTCTATTTATGAAATCGGCCCTCGTTACGTTTTTTTTTTCAAAGGAAAATTCTTGTATACCGTAACCACCGAACCTTATTAGCTATTTCCATGGTAAAAATTTTATTTTGTTATGTACCGTATATAAACCGCTCCTAGAAGAGGCAGGAGGCGGCTTTTATTGTAGCTAGAGCCTGCGGCTTCCCATGAATCTATTCAGAGAAACAACAAGATGTAGCTCTCATTAGGACTGCGACATAAAAAATCTAAGGGTAATTACATATTGTGTCCTCATCTATAGGCCCAATCCTAATACGAGTCCCAATCTTTTAAATGTAATAAAATGGATCTTGATTTTGTTTCTATAAATGTCATCGTTAGACTAAAGTGTCCATTTCGGAAGTGGTATTTTCAGAAGCGTTCATTCTCGGGAATGGGTAATTTACTCCATCTCTTTCTTTTTTCTAATGGTGTCGTCTACAGAAACGGAATCTGTACCCTTTTTATTACATTCGAAAGATTAAAATCCACATTGGTATTGAGCCCATAGATGATGACTCAATATGTAATTTACCTAAAATCTAGAGGTAAAGATGGGGTTGCGGTATAAAAAAAATGAGGAAGCCTTCTCCCACTATAAGTAGGGTCGGTTACACGTACTCTTGCTCAAATTTATGTTGAAATAAAGATCTGATTATTTTTTACAATGGTTGTCAACTACTTAACGTGACCCCCACAAGAAGAGATTTAACTCTCGTATTTTAAGTGGTAGATACACTGCACTATCACCAAGTCATTTAAATGGGTACAACGGTGTTCTAGTATATAACACAATTTTATATATTTTAAAACATATGTCTAATAAAGATTGTAGCCGTATAACAAAATATTTTTTTGCGACTGAATATAGCTGATAAAGTTTGGGGTTGCCGTATAGAGGAATTTTCCTCCGTTTTTGTCATGTCCTTCAATTTGTATAAAATCTGAACATCCACAGACGAATGTGTACTAAAAGACGATTAGTTGTTAGCAGTAAATATAATAAATTCGTAGATCTTGAGTGCCTATATTCGACTTTGTTCTTAATTATATTCAGTGTTCACCGTTGGTCGCTTGATTTCCCGTATCAAACGCGATCCACACGCAAATTTGAGAATAAAAAAGATTGATTGTTGCCGTATCGTGATCAATTGTATTGACCCATGATTTTGATGGAAAAAATCTAGATTCGATTCTCATGAGTTGCAATTATCAGAAATTTAGCGTGCGGGCATGTCAGTATTTCTCCAGATTTGCCGAAAGAATTAATATTATATAATTCTAACTAATTTGCAGGTATAAAATAAATGCAATTTCCTACGAGGACACAAATATTGCAAAATAGTGATGATTTTAAGCTTTATTTTGAATAGTTAAGCGATTTCTTCTTTATATCTTTTATATGAACTTCCCCAATAAGGGGAGCATGAACAACAAGGTTTTAATAATAATTTAATTCACTTCTCCATTCTAATATAACATTCTTCGCCACTACAACAAAATGGATGTGTAATGATATTTTAAAAAAAATATGTATGCTGTTTTTTTTCTCAATTCCTAACTTTAACGTTCGTTGTTAAGTATATAATGATGATACTATTTGTTGCAAAATTAATTTTTATACTTGAAATCAACAATGATTATCATATTCATTACTATATCATTAGCCACGATCTAGATAACAACTCTTGTTCGTTGTTATCTTTCAAAATTTCAAATTGTCGGGATATTTTGAAATAAAAATAAAGACATTAGCCAAAATTTTGAACATTGCTATATTTATCGTCACTAAAATGATAGGACAACGGATATGACATTTGCCATTAATTTCAAGAGTATAGAAAATTTTCATGGCAAACAATATCATCGTTACACACTCGGGTTAAAATGGGTTGCTCCAAGGAAAGCTAACTTGACTCTCCCATCCCATTATTTCTATTTTTATTTTTTAAATGAATACATGGATTTTCATCATTATATTCATATATTATGTCATTCAAGTTTCGTATGAAACGGAGACTATTACGACCTCCATCCAGACAGTAATTTTTAACGGTCGCAGAATTGTTGAAATCAATCCCATCTGGATGGAGGCCGTAGGAGTCTCCGTTCCGCACAAAACTTGAATGCCATGATATAGGGATATAGTTATGAAAATCTAGCGGAAGTATTTTTCAAAAAAAAAAAATAGAGAAAATGGAGTGAGGTAGCCAAGTTAGCTCCGTCTAGGGGTAGCCCCATTTAGCCCATATATAGGAAAAAATGGACTGCCCCATGAGGGGAGCTAACTTGGTTCTCCCCACCCTATTTTCTATTTTTTAAAAAAAATTGAATATGTGAAAATTCATCACTATATACCTATATTATTCCATTCAAGTTTCATGAGAAAAAGACACTCTTACGGCCTCCATTTAGACAATCACTTTTTAATGATCGCAGAATTGTTAAAATCGATCCTGTATGTATGAAGACCGTAGAAGTCTCTATTTCACATGAAATTTGAATGACATAATATAGGTATATAATGATGAAAATCAACAGAAGTATTTTCAAAAAAATAAAAAAATTGGGAAAATTGGTGGGGGGTGGGGGGGACAAGTTAGCTCCCCCACGGGGCAATCCCATTTTATCCATATATACAGGGGAAAATGGGGATGCCCTCTGGGGAGGAGCTAATTTGGCTCCCCTACCCAATTTTCCCTATATATAGTTTTTATTTTTTGGAAGATGAATTTGTGAAAATTCATCACTATATCCCTATATTATCCCATTCAAGTTTCGTGAAAAACAAAGACTCCTATGACATCTATCTAGACAGTCACTTTTAACGGTCACAAAATTGTTGAAATCGACCTCATTTAAATAGAGGCTACATGAATCTTTGTTTCGTACGAAATTTGAATGATATAATATATGGATATAATAATGAAAATTCACTGAAGTATTTTTCAAAAAAAAATATGGAGAATGAGGTGGGGGATCCAAGTTAGCTCCTCCAACCCCCCTCCCCCCATTTTATCCAACGCACACATGCACATGCACGCGCACACACAAACATTTGTGAGTGTGTGCGTGTGTATGCGTGTGTATGCGTGTGTAGAAAAATGGGGCCCATTTTCCTGCATTTTTTTAAAATATCATCATGTATATTCATCTATATATCCCTCCAATATATCATTCAAATTTTGTTAGAAACAAAGACTACTATGCCCTCCATTTAGAACATGTAAACATTGATGTAATCGACATGTTCTATATGGAGGGCATAGGAGTCTTCATTTCTGACAAAATTTGAACGGCATAGTGAAATGATATATAGATGAATATACATGGTGATATTTTTCAAAAAAATAAAAACATTTAGGGGAAAATGGGGTCGAGACAACCCCATATAATCCTATATATAGGGATTGATGGGACTACCCCTGCATCATTTTCCCGCATTTTTTGTTAAATATTCACCATTTATATTCATCTATATATCCCTCCAATATGTCATTCGAATTTTGTCAAAAACGGAGATGCTTATACCCTCCATATAGAACATTTTGACTACAACAATGTATGGGCCGTTGAAATTACCTATTCTAGATTAAGGGCATCGGAGTCTTCGTTTCTGACGAAAATCAAATGGCATATTAGAGGGATGTATAGATGAATAAATATGGTGATTTAAAAAAATTGTGGGAAAATGGTAGCAGCGAATTTGGCTGCTCCACAGAGCATTTTCCACTAATTTTTTGAGAAATTCCAATATGTATTTTTATCATTATATCTCTCTAATATATCATTCCAATTTCATCAGAAAAAGAGACTCATATATCCTCTATCCAGAACATGTAATTTTATTGGTCTAATTTTTGTTATTTGACATGTTTTGGATTGAGGGCATACGAGTTTCTGTTTCTACTGAAATTGGAATGACATATTAGATGGATATAGTGATGAAAATGTGACACCGTTTTCTAAAAAACCAAAAAAGGGGAAATGCTCACATGTGCGTGCCCACACACGCGCACGCGTGCGCATACACACGCATACACGCACACGTGCACACACACGCACACGCACGCACACACATGCCATGGTTCCATTTAAAATTTGATTTAATTCGAGACTTCTATCTCCTCTATCAAGACTATCAAATTTTAGTGGTCTCAAAATTGCTGAAAATTATTCCCTTCAGATGATAGTGTTAGAAACGTCTATTTTATACGAAATTGGAAGCACATATTCCACTTTATTTTAACTAAATCCCTCCAGATTTAATTTTAAAAAATAAAAAAAATGTGGAAAGAAAGGTGGGAGTATACTCTTATATGCTCCCAATGAGCATACTCATTTAACCCATATACCGAAAATGGTGTTGTTGTCGTCTCATTTTTTGAAAAATAAAAATATATACTCACTATACCCCCCAAATATGCCATTCAAATTTCATTAGAAATAAAAATTTACATGCCATCCATAAAGAGCAAGTAATTTTAACTGTCTTAGGATTGATGTAATTGACCTCTTCTGGATGGACATAAGAATGTCTGTTTCTGACAAAATTTAAATACATACTAATAATATATTGTCATTTTAAACTAATAAGCGGATGGGGAGCATGCACCCTGGTGCATGTAATTTTACATGCACCAGGGGCTATATCTCCCACATTTTTTGTACTTTTTTGAAAAATATCATCGTGTATATTCATCTATATACCCTCCAATATACCAATCGAATTTCGTCAGAAACGGAGACCTCTATGCCCTCCATCTAGTACAGGTCGATTACAACAATTCTAAGACCGTTAAAATTACATGTTCTAGATAGAAGGTATAGGAGTTTATTTTTCCGATGAAATTCGAATGGTATATTGGAGGGATATATATATATATATATACGATGATATTTTCCAAAAAAATTAAAAAAATGTGGGAGATATAGGCCTCGGTGCATGTAAAATTACATGCACCGGGGTGCATACTCCCCATCCTCAACTAATAATATATTCAAAATTATTCATAACTTAGTGACTATGGAGTCCCCAATATAGGATAAATGAATGACTCGATCCTTTATTTCCTACATTATAAAGACGAGTCCCTACATTGGGAATCGATGTAATTTGAGTATAGCGAAGACTTGTGCAATTTCCTTATTCTTTAGGGGGTTTTTACACCACAGCATGGTAAACTTTGACATTTACACCAGAAATCCTAACATCTTTATATTTACCCCATGGTCTCTACAAATCGACTAACTCTTATACCATGGCCCCTATAATTAACTCCCATCCATTTGATGGTTAGATTGAATGGAATCCAAAAAAATATGGCATTTACTCCCCACCCTCCACTACAAGGAAAATGAGTTGTGATCACATAACTATTTCCGCGGATATGGGGATTGATGCCATAGAATTGGCTTTGGCCACATCATTTCGTAGCTTGTAGCCGTATAGGTGCGAGAGTTCTCTAACCATGAATATGTCGTGGCCACTACAAGTAACCACAGAAGGTTTCATGGTCACAGTTCCAACATAAATGTCCTCTTTAAATCTTTGAAGACTTCAATCACGAAATTATGACTATGGAAAGCAGTGGCCACACAATTATCATGGCCACAACTTGACACCATATTGAATAAAATTTACCATATATGTCCTTTATTTTCCTTCTCCCCCCTCCCCTCATTTCACCTTCATTATCCTCCTCCCCTTCCCCTCCCTCGCGATGGTACCTTCCCTTCCCCGCGTTGCCTCCTCCCTCTTGACTCCATGTGTCATTGATGCCTCCTCCCCTCCCTCGCTCTGGCTGCACGCCTCCTTCTGGTGGCATCATCATTGTCGCGCTCTCGAGGTTGACTTTGCTTGATGAAAATACGATGTTGCACCTCCTCGACAAGAGACGACACCACACCTCCATGCTCATGGCTCACCATCACATCCTCAAGGTTGCTGCCACCTAAATCCCGAAAGGACCCCTCGTTGATTTGAGACGAGAGGAGAAGGCGAGAAGGAGGGAGGAGAAGGGAGTTGAAAAATCCAGAATTGGATTTTTAGGTGATTTTGTTAAATCAAGATGAAAAACTTCAAGTACAGTAAACTTGTGACAACAATTGTCGTTGAGATACAAGGGTTGCAAGGTAAATATCAAATTTGCATGAGTTATTTGTAAGATTGCAAAAGTTTACCGGGATCGCGATGCAAAATTCCTTTTTTAAAATGTTACATATATGCCTTCCCTACTTTTATCAACCTTGTTAACCAAGGTTTTTGAAATCGAAGCGGACACCGAACCGGAAACCTTACTGAAATGGTCGGATTGGGTCGAACCATGTAATCAAACCGGTTCAACCGGATGATGATGTCGTCACTATTTAAAACTGGATTAAACCGGACCGGTGACAAAAAGTGGTTGAACCAGCTAATCAAACCGAAATGAAATAATATATATAATTGAGTTCAATGGGGCTGCCCCCGCATCATTTTCCGCATTTTTTTTATTTTTTTTCAAAAAATGTCGCCATGTATATTCATTCCTATATCCCTCTTATATGGCATTCGAATTTCGTCAGAAACAGAGACCTCTATGGCCTCCATCCAGACAATCATTTTTTAACGGTAACAGGATTTTTTAAATCGACACCATCTCGATGGAGGTCGTAGGAGTCTCTGTTTCTGACGAAATTCGAATGGCATGTAGGAGGGATATAGGGATGAATATACATGGTGATATTTTTCAAAAAAAATGGGACGGGGAGAGTCCCATTTTTTTCTATAGAATATACACTTAATATACTTAAAATATATTTAAAATACATAGATAATGTATATAATTCACACTATACATAAAGTATTTTTCTTATACACCATCAAATATATATATATATATCATATATATGTATATGTACATATTATTTAGATTAGATGCTCTATAACATGATAATAGTTTAATTATATTTAAAACACAATTCATGTAAAAAGTTGTGTTAGTGTAGTTGGTTGTTAGTGTAAAATAGGTAATCAAATGTCATTGATTCAACTCTCACTACCAACAAAATTTTTAAATAATTTAAAAATTAAATGTGATTCAACTTCGGTTGAACTTGATAAATCAGGTCAAAAAATAAATTGAATCTGACAAGTTAATTAAAATTTGAATAATCGAATCGAATCGGTATAAATCGATTAATCAGATCAGTCCAAACCAGGTTCACCGATCGAATAGCAGGTCCGGTCCGGTTTAAAAACACTGGCGTTAACGGCACCTCCCAAAAGGATCCCCAATCTCAACAAAAATCAAATCAAATTCCCAACAGGGCCATCACTCGGGCGCCGAGATGAGCGACCTTTCCTCCTCCATCCCGGAGCGCGACGTGGCCAAGATCTTCCACCACTTTGACTCCAACGGCGACGGCAAGATCTCCGCCTCCGAGCTCCTCTCCCTCCTCCGCTCCCTCGGCTCCCCGGACGCCTCACCCGATCACGTCCAGAAGATGATGGACGAGATGGACTCCGACCGCGACGGCTTCGTCGACCTCGACGAGTTCTCCGCCTTCTTCTCCCGCCATGGAGGCGACGCCCACGACGAGGACGTGCAGCTCAGGGACGCCTTCAACATGTACGATCTCAACGGGAACGGCCGGATCTCCGCCAAGGAGCTCCACCTTGTGATGAGCAGGCTCGGCGACGGCTGCTCGGTGGAGGATTGCGCCAAGATGATCAGATCCGTCGACGAGGACGGCGACGGATGCGTCGATTTCGGCGAGTTCAAGAGGATGATGACATCTGGGGTTCCGAAGAAGGTTTGACGCCTCCGCGGGAGAAGTGATACCTACCTCACTAACCGGAGCTAACGGCAAACGTCCTCTGGAGCCATTTATGGAGGCCAAGATAAGGACATGATGATTTGTTATTGTTTCTTGTCTCTTCCTCAAGTTTGTTGCAGTGATTCTATTAATTCATCCAATTAATCCCCCGCTTCCCCCTATATTTTATTTGAGAATATGGTAATATGTGAGATTTGAATCAACCTTTATGTTGGCACGATGAGATCCGACTTTTATGTTGTTTATTCGGGGTACTGTTGTGGAGAGGTGTCATGATTTTAGATGGAACACATCCCATTTCAAGCGTAAGTGATTACTGCCGTATCCCGATATATCGGCGACATATCATCGATATATCGATATCGACATGGGACCGATATCGAAATCGATATATCGATATATCCGATTTCAGGCATTTTCTTCAGAAAGATTCCTAGATATAACGATATATCGATATCGACATGATATCGAAACGATATCGATACGTCCTTCATGAGATTCACATTGTTATTACATCATCACTACGCCTTTGTCTGCAATATTCATCTTTTTCTTTCACTTATCCTACATTGTTCCTTATCTCTCGTTCGGAATGAACAAATGAGGGACGTGCATTACTGGGTATGGATAAGACATAAGTGAGATTTATATTATTCGATTGGTTTGAAAGATAAGAAATGGATAAATTTTATAGATAAAGACATGGTGGAATATTTAATCATGAAGTGATCACTTACTCTATGATAAAGTGCATTTATCCTTGGATAAGATGATGCTACATCCAAACAGGTGTATGAGAAAAATCATAGCATACTCGAGCACGTCATATAATGTATTTTTATCGAGGAGGGTGTACACCTTGAAAAGATATTCTCTTAATACATTATGTAGGCAATGGTCTTCTGGATACTTACACTCTCTTGACAAGGGGAGAAGCAGTTAAGTTAAGAATGGTTAGAAAGAAATGTAATCAGAGGCCTCATGTGCTCTTCCTTTTTTGCTACAAAAAGGAAGCTAAAATTATGGAGCTTTTGAATATCCTAGCATGCATCTTTTGGAACGGGGGCTTCCCTTGCTTAATGTTGAGTAGAAGAAATGTATATAATTTACAAATGGCATGGTTTGATCTGATGGTAGAGATTACATTTTTTGGGCACCCACCTATGTGATGGTTGCCCTTTCCTTTCAAAAAAAATTGTATTTAATCATTGAACGTATAATTGTTAATCATTGATGAATCTCGTATTCATCATCTTTATTTAGATTAATTATCCCCTTGTCTTAAATTATGCAACTAACTTAACAACTAATTGACTTGATTTAACATTCAATAGTTTGTAATTAATTAAGTTTAATTACTATACATAAATAACTATTATATATTGATGTTGCTCAGACTACCCTTGTTAATTTAATCAAACTAACGATTAAATTAATAGTTAGATTCGTTGCAGTCGGATAATCAAGGTTTCGTCAAAAATACAATTTCAATTAATGTTCAACTAAACGCAAGTGACAGATTTATTTTACTTGGGCAAGCCCAAGGTCGAACTCAGGGAGGCAGTTGTCTCCTTAGGTGAACATTAAGTGAATTTAGAGGTCCGATTTTCAGAGGATTATTTTTGGTCTTTTTTATCAATTTTTATGCAATAAAGGAAAAACGAATGCAAGTTCAGGCCAATTTTACGAGTCAAATCAGAAATATGATCAAATGGAGTCCAAAAATTATGAAACTTGGCCAGAAAATGAAATGCTATGAACTTAAGTGTCTACAATTTTTTGGAATTTTTCGACTTTAAATGAATTTACTGTGAATAAAATATGAATACAAGGTGATTTTTAGAATAAATACCAAAACACATTATTTTCAGATACAGAAACTATCCTAGATGGATCTAAGTAAGAGGAATCCAGGAAAGTTAATAGACTAAAATTCTATGCGAATTGGACCTATTAAAAATCAATTAAGAAAATCATTGTTTAATTTATTCAGGCATCATGATGCGTGCAAATGTAATGATTTTTGGGCACAATGTAGAATAAATTATCGTAAGTCTAATGTGATTTAATGATGATTTTTGGGGCAACAAGGAATTCAACATAAATTAAAAGGCACGCGGTGGGCAAAATATAGGAAATTTCATCAAATTAATAAAATTAAATTCCAGAGAGTCATAAAAATTAGAAACGTGTCACATGAGATAAAGGACAAGTTGGGCTACAACATGCAATTTTTAGAATTTAAAAATGATGCAAAATGAACACCTAATTATGCGTGCAAAGACAGGGACCAAATTGCAAATACAGAAAATAAAAATTCTGAAAATAAAATGTGCTGACAGGGACTTAAATGCAATTACCTATAATATGGGGTGGTGGATGCAAATTTCCCACAAAATCACGCGCTCCTCGCGTGACACACCTGGCAGGGACCATTGTAATTTTCAAAACCGTTGAGGGCCTCTGTGCAAAATACCCAGCCCTCACATGGGAAGCACGTGCGGGTCTAGGCTCGGATCAGCCTTGGATTTGCTTCGGTTGCTCCGAGCCTAGGATCGGGGAAGAGGCTCGGAGTCTCAACGTGGCGAATGTAAAACGTTGGATTAGTGTGTATCCAACGGCTACTGGAGCTACTGGCGTGGGGCCCTTAGGGTCGTCGGATTGAGATGATCTAACAGTGTTGATGAAGTCGACGTGGCGAGATCAGGACCTTCGGATCTGTGCGAGATCGACGGTTACCAGTGATCGATGAAATAGACGACGTCGCGGAGTAGTAGCCGTGGGATCCTCCTGATCCAACAGTGGTTGGGCGTGTGCGACGTGTCAAGAGCAGGGTCGTTGGATCAAGAAGATCAAACGATGGTTGTTCTTCGTCCTCTCCGGTCCGCCGCCTCCTACGGCGAACTTGGCGGGGCTTCGGTGACTTGCTCCCGACTCCACCTCCTCCTCCCGTACTCGGTGTAGTTCGTCGGCGGCTCCTTTATACCTCGAGCTGATTGTGGAATTGCCAGGAGGACGCTGGAGGTCCTAGGAGTGGCTGGAGAGGTTTGATCGCCAGAGGCGATGAAGCTCGAGTTGAGCTCCGGCGAAGTTCCGTTCAATCAAGGTTGGGGTACCTGCAGGGTTAGCTAGGCCCAAAAGAATCGAGCTCGTGCTCGTAGGAGTGCGTGCGGGTGCGCGGAGGCTTGGGAAGTGGAATGGTGACGGCCGAAGGTGGGGTTCCGCCGTGACCGGCGGAGCTTTGATCGGGTGAAATGCGAGGGGTGATCGGAGCGGATAGAGTGATGCGCGAAGACGGGAGCTCCAAAGCGGAGCTCTGGGGGTGGTCAGGCGAGCATGAAGATGAGCGGAGCGGCAGTAGGAGAAAAATCATGAAAGATAAGAAGAAGATCGGAGAAGAAATGGAGGTGTCTACCTGGGGCTCGGAGATGAGCTCCTGGTCTTCGCTCAAGGGTCGGTAGCGGCCCGAGCTCTAGCAGCTCGTCTGGGAGGCTGCTGGCACGGTGGAGTTCGCCGTGGATCTCGCCGGAGATGATCCATGTCGTCGCTCGCTTCTAAGACCTAATCATTGTCACTGATAGGTAGAGGGTAGCTCTAAGTTCTCTCTTGCAATGGCGGATGGGTGTAACGGTGGCCGGAGGCAGGGGTTTTATAGAGAGAAGGTGGAGGTGGCAGTGATGGAGGCGTGAGGTTCATGGTGTGCGTGCAGCGAGGAGGAAGGGGATCATGGAGCATATGGAGGTCGGCGAAGATGAAGGGAGTGGAGGATTCATCGTGGGGCGGTCAATGGGTGGAGAGAGTAGTTGTGGTGGCGGAGAAAATAGGAAGGTGGCGGCAAGCACGCGAAGTGGATGACGTGCGCGAGGGATGCGGCTTGAGGTAGGAGACGATCTCGGGACTGTTGGATCTTGTGATCCAATGGTCCAGAGCGAGGTGCTAAGGAGTGGCTTGGATTAAATCGGGGAGGTATGATTGAAGGGGTAGGGTTGCAACACGTGACGAAAGGAGAGGGCGGCGCTGAAGAATAGATGGGATGCGATCTGGAGGATCTGATCGAATGGCTAAGGGTAGTGCGGGAGTGTGCGGTGAGGATGAAGGTTTCTGGAGAAGATCAGATGGTTCATAAGTCAACACGTGGCTGGCTGAGGGTGAGGCACCAGCGGACGGAAGAGATTTGATCTGGAGATGATCGGAGGGTGGAGATCAGCCGAGAGAGTGAATGGCTCAGATCTGGAGAGAAGGGAAGGGATCGAACGGTGGAGAAAGAGGGGCGCGTGGCACGTTATGAGTGGGTCGCGTGGTGCAACCGAAGGGCGCCACGTGGCCTGATCTGAATGGATGAAAGAAAATGTGGAATAAGAGAGAGAGAATGGCCGAATTTGGAAAAACTCAAAACATGAAAATTGTAGATCTCGATGAGATATACAAGTTTCATGTTGGCCAAAATCGGAATTGAGTCAAATAGGGTACTAAAATACAAGGGTACAAATATACCTATATAAAGTGTACAATGGGGTCCCAAAACCCAAGTTTTGCATAGGAGCTCAGATATAAATGAAACTGGTCTCATTTTGAAGGTCTATGAATGTGTAATAATTTAGAAGTAAGTAGACCTAAATCGGAGGTCGTATGAGAGAGATATGTGCATTCTAGGGTCTAAGGTCTCCAACTGGGTTTGAGGTTTTATTGAGTAATTTTACAAGTTAGAAATTTCTGGTATATTTTCTTTATTAATGTTAGTAGTATATACACTATGGGGTTGATTTTATTGGATTTGGAGTTAGTATAAAAGTAGGTAAAATATGGTGAATATACATGTGAATATTTATAAGTGTATTGGGCTTCTTATTTAATGCAAATATGAATGCCAAAATGCAGATATTACTTATGCATGCATGAATGCTAATTATGCAATATAAGTAGAAATATACATCTAATTACTCAAGAACAAAGCTCTATTTTCAACTTTTAGAGTAATGAATCACATATTCATCATATATCTTTAAGGTTCCTTTTATTTCTGTCGCCATGCGAAGATGGTGGACCGTCGAGGAAGGTGTGAAGGTGTCTGAACGAGCTCGATGACGAGGGTTTGCCGGCGTAAAATCGAAGATCAGTATGCCTTGAGATTCTGATCATTCGATGTGATTCGAGCATGTGCTTGTGTTAGCACACATAGCCCAAGGAATGGAGGGATGGAAATAGCGATTGGAATGATGCCCTATGGGTTCATCTCCATTGCGAAGGATATGAAAAAGATCCAGGTGGGAAAGCCTATGGAGAAAGGAAAGATGATGTTTAATGGATCATCAAAGATTAGTGTGCGATGGTGATGGTGATTGAGCGATCAAATGAGGAAGATAAATTATGTGTTGCTTAGGATAAATGTGAGAACATCATGTAAAACATAAAAGGTGGGAACTGAGGATACTGGAGGTGAAGAAGATGGACGATTTAGATTAGGATTGAGGTCTACAGGGCCTCTGGTCGTCGCTTTGGCCGGAGCCCAAGGATCACGCAGGATAAGAACTCCTTCACTCTCAAATGCTCGACCTAAATGTCACTAGTAAGAGGGTTAGGGCTCGGAGACACCTCGCAAAAGGGTGGATATGGTGGAAGTTAGGTCGAAGAGAATTTTTGTTTGGTTGAATGGTAGTTGACAGAGGTGATTTCAACCAACTTAAAATATGTCAAGCGAGGGAGTTAGAGGAGATGGAAGGTAGGGCACGGAAGAGGAACGAATGAGCTTTGTCTAGGTACTGGTCCCAGGAGAGAGACCACGTCGGCCAGCGGGGAAAATGGGGGAAGTTGGGCCGGCGAAGAGACGTGTCTCTTCACCAACCCAACCACTAGAGGAAGACGACGGAGCTTGGTCGTTAATCAAGCAATCCAACGACCCATTTTTTAGCACTAATGGAGCTAAGGATCACTGCTTCATCAATTGATCAAGCAGATGAGGATAAGGCAGGTGATGGCTCAATCAGGATGGAACACGACAGGACCATCCCGAATCTGTAGAGGTTTAGCATCCTTTGTTTGATGATCTGCATGAGGAGATGCCATCACATGGAGCAGAGGATGGAGATCATGACAGGGAGCAAGACCCGGTACCTTTTGCCGATGAGTTTACGTCCAACCACTCTACCATTCACAGGCATCAGTCTATTTTTACTTCCTATCAGTGAGCCAATGTGCCCATATTCGAGGGCTTCGGGACATTAAATGAGGCCGAGCAGTGGTTGAAGAAGGTGATGAAGGTACTTCGGATGATTCATGCACCACAAGATGTGTGGTTATCTTTTCTGGAGTATTCATTGACAGCATTCGTCGAGAGATGGTGGGAGGCAATAGTTTCCGAGATGGTACATGAGCTCACATGGGACGATTTGACGAGATTCAAATCCCACTTCTTTTCTGGGAAGTGGAAGGAGTCACAACGCCTCATAGAGCTTCGATAGGGGCAGATGACTGCTAGACAATACTTTGTTCGCTACACCGAGCTGTCACAACATACACCAGCAGCCGTTGCATTCCCCGAAGAGAATTTAGAGAAGTTCATAAGAGGGATGCGGGAAGAGGTGCAGGAGAAGCTAGTCTGACTACATCTCACTTCCATCTCCAAGGCTACTGATGCAGCGGAGAAGTTTGAGGATATCAGAGAGAGATGTTTTGGGAGTTCCTCTAGAGCAATACCAACACCATAGCGATCATTCAGATCGATTCTATGACCGTTCCATCAGTAAAGATCAGCCAGGCGGTTTCATCCCTCATGTTCAGCATTCTTTGGTAGTGCTCACTCATTTTCAATGACTACTTTAGAAGGAGCACTCGCCATATGTGGCACCAGTTCAGCACGACCATCTGGGTCGCCGAGAGTAGAGACCCCCGACAGGACCAAGTCAGAGCATCAACACGACTACTACGCCTACCTCGTATGTATGATTCTACTTGTGCAATGAGTGGGGCCATTACCGGTATCAGTGCTCCCAGGCTTATGGTGAGCCTCGATCACAGCCACAATCTTCACATCCGCATGCACAACGTATTGAGAGTTTCCGTGGTAGGAACTCCAACTTCAGGAGGTTGCAGAGGCAGATACAGAGTGTGGTCGGTTCGAGCATCATACCAACTAGGCGGGGTCAGTTACATGTAGTGATTGGGGAGCGGGCACGATCAATGGCTACTGTGATGAAAGGTATATCTCAGTCTTGAGCCAACCTTTCCATGTTTTATTTGATCCTGGAGCGATGCATTCCTTCATTGATTCGAGAATCGAGATTACTAGCTTCAATAGGTAGAGTTCTAGAAACCCTATATCCTCCTTATCACATCTATGGGCCAGGTGGCCAGTTGTTCTTCATTTCACTAATAGTCAGAGACTTACCAGTGGTGATTGATAATCACGAGATGATCGCATATTGTCTGCTACTACCGCTTGAGGAGTTTGATTTGATTTTAGGCATGGACTGGTGTCAGCCCCTCATGTCTTAGTTGATTGCTTTAGGAAGATTGTCGTCTTCAGGATTCCATACTGCCCAAGTTTACCTACCCTCCAAATGGAGTACATCTCAGTGTTGAGAGCTCAAAGACTTGTTGATCATGGATGTGATTCATATTTAGCATTTGTTCAGGAGACATTCAATCATGAGCCGATGACTCAAGACATCAAAGTAGTGTCAGACTACCCTGAAGGGTTTCTGGATGATTTGCCATGATTGCCACCAAAGAGAAAGAGATTGAGTTCGAGATCACATTAATACCAGATATACAACCGATATTGATGGCTCCATATCGCATGGCATAAGTGATAGAAAGATAATAACCTACGTATAGATCATATAATTAATATATGAAAATGTTATATATGGAAAGTTAAGGAGTGATGGTTTATCAGGGGATTCAATTACAGAACTTGAAAATTAATTTCCACGCAAGTAGCTTGTTAAATTTATATGGAAATACCTTTCTACTTGCTTCTTTTTGGAAACCACTGAAATATCCGTTTTATATTTTAATAAATATGATTGTACTCAATTTTTGTTGACATTTCTCTTGTTCCCCACATGAATAGTAGGGAAAGCACCTATATTACAGTAGTCCGACAGCTGGATGCCGAGCTTTCGTAGTTACTTTCGACGGTAAACTTGTTATAGTTTTTGTATAGGATAATGTAATTGTTTTTCTTTCTCTTCTATATTTTAGGATACATGTACAAAGTATCGGTTTCTTCTGTTACATGTAAATATATGTGGAAATTAATGCAAATGTGAATTTGATGACACTTGTTATTCGGTGGACTTGTTACAAAAAATGTCATGTTATTCAAAATGCGAAAAAAAGTAGCACTACCTTTATGGCAAAATATTTGACATATTTTCTGATCACTGAAGTCTAAAGTGCATCTTTGATTAAAAAGACAACTCAAAATGTGATAAATAAGATGGTTGGAGCTACTCAAGGATTATAAATGCATGATCATATATCACCTATGAAAAGAGATCCTCATGGCAGACATATAGAGCAAGGCACCCATAACAATAGAGGTCCAAGTTCATGCCTAGTGTTGGACATTTTTGGTAGAGTAACCATATTGGAGGTTATGACAACTACTTCATTGTACCTTCACTGTGCTAAGAGTCTACACACTAGCACTTAGTCCAAAGGGTGACGATTTGGAATTGTATATAAGATGAAGATGTAGCACATTGCAGACACCGGCTTAGCTAAACAGTAGTGTGGTTTCACTTCTGATGATGACTTCCTTTAGAACCACTACCAGCTATGTATACTAGTTGATGAGGAGCTAAAGTGGAAGTTCATGCAGGAGGTGTATCACTCGCAATTGATCATTCATCTTGAGCACAAAGATGTACATAAATATGAGGTGGACCTACTGGTGATCCAAGATGAAGGAGGAAGATGAAGGAGGAAGCGGAACAATTTGTGCAACAATGTCGTATGTGTCAATATGTCAAAGTTGAACACAAGCATCTAGCGATGAATTTTATGCAGGACTACCCAGACATCAGTCATCTGTGATACCATTTAGGTAATCATAAACTTCCTCAACAAAATAGCATACTTCCACCATGTGATGACTTATTTCATCACACTACAGCTTGTTGACATATATGTGAGAGAGATCATCTGAGTTTATAAATCTCCTAGGGATATAGCATCCAACTGAGGATCACATTTCATGAGAAATTTTTGATGGGGACTTTATTGAGGCTTGTGTAGAACACTAAGATTCAACACTATCACTTGCATTCAAATGGTTGAAGCGAGAGGACCATACAAATGATGAAGGTTCTACTTAGATCTTATAACATGTAGTAGAAGGGATGTTGGATAGATCGATTTCACTTGCAACTGCAATTTCCACGAGTGTAGAGGTGACCCCTTCGAGGCAGTATATGATAGACAATGTCACACCTTAACTAGTTGGGTCGAGATTGGAGAGAAAATCTAGCTTAGACCAAAGAAGATCATGTAGTTGTTGATATGATTTTCCATGATTTTAAGATGTATATGTCGTTCTTTTTATCACAAGATATTGAATAAAAAAGCTATTTATGAAGTGAGTGTGTGCACATGACAGTGGAGCATTGATCCATGAGGACCAAGAGAGCCACTTGATTTTTATTTGAATTTTAGACGTTGATTCCAATTTTAAAATGTCAAAAAATATTGAATTTATTTTTGAAATTTAGGACCTCAAGATTAATGAAATCTACACTAAGTTGTCCTAAATGTTTTCTCCTCTTTTTATAATTTTTTTGAAAATTTTGGGATTTTTTGCCATTTTAAATGATTTAATGGAGAAGGTAAGGATTGAAATGTCATTCCATTAGCAATGACACCATATGCATGCCATAACGGAAAAATATGTTAGGAATATTTCACGACAACCTCGTCACACTAAGACTAGTAAAACACATATGAGATCAGTACAAGGTCCCCTGAATATTGGATAGTCATTATTAAACCCGGTCGAACACCTTATGAAATGGTTGGAATATCGGAAAATGATTCCTTATATAATATATATATATATATATAAACACGTTTTTTTGACCATTTCGCACTATATATCATTTAATAACTCGAGAAAGACTTCTCTCTCTAGCACAAATATGTATTATTGAAAATGGAAGACTTAACAAGATAATGACAAACAAGTAGATATTTGCTAACAACACTTCCTATATCCACTTTTATTTTAGAAATGTATCTCCCCCTTGCTCATGGTCAAGGTTTAAATGGATCATTTTTACAAATCCAAGAATATTTCAGGTTATGATAATAAATTAAGTTTAATACTTGTGAAACATATAATTATACGTATGTAACAATGTAGTTATTTGATCAACTAGTTTAATGATTCTAATCCAAATCGATTCCTTGAATACCACAATCATCGGATATAATCGTAATAAAAATTAATTGTGAACGACTAAAAAATAATTAAATAACCACGACCCACTACGGGTGTAATTTATCAAAATATATTGTAATATGTATAAGGGAAAACTACAACAAAACTAAGCATGAAATTCGGAATTTAAATTTAAACTACGGAGGACCTATATGAAAATACCAAAAGTAAGCATGAAATTACTTACACGCAATATGTGAATAAACTAAATTGGAAATTGGTAAGTTTTATTAAATATAAAAAAACATAAATTAACATTTAATCCAGCAACATAAGCAATTAGTTCTAATATCTTTTAAGAAAAAGATCCATAAACAAACGTTTCTTTGCAAACAAGGACCAAATCATGGGACTTGTGTGGCAAAGGCCTTGTTGGTCTGACATGGAGATGTCGAGCAAGGCATGGAGGCCGCCGAGGGCCTTGATGACCTATGGTGATCATTCATTACTAAGAAAGTTAAAGAACAATGGTCAACATGTTGGGCTTAAAGATGGCAGCACCGTGCTGCCATGAAGAAAATGGAAGATAGTGATCGACGATGGCTCCCCGATTGAAAGCTCAATGAAGCATCATTTTTCTGGATTGGAGAGATGTTGGGAAGGAGTTAGTATCGCCTCAGCTCTGAAACCGGTTATTGGGGATGAAACGGATACACAATCAACTACTATCAAAGCCCATGAACAAGAAAATACCGCGGTGATCGGTGACCTCTGTCGACCATGAAAGAAGAAGACCACTAAAAGAAAAATGAATACAACATGTAATCCTCTTGTTTAAGCCTTCGAGATCTCAGAGCACAGTGACATTTACGGTTTACCCCATCTTGAAAGGAAAGGATAGGGATGTCACAAAAAAGGGATCCACAGCAGCAGCAATGGAGAGGAAATAATGCAAGAAAGGATGAGGAGAAAACGGGGGTGTACCAGAGCAAAGAGGGGAAGGAGATCACCTCGTCATCATCGTCATCATCACAGCGAACGACAATTCTCGAATTCGGGTCTGGAATGTGCTTGTAGTTTTGTATTAGTTGAGATTATACTTTATCTACATATACAAAATGTACCGTTACACCAATTTAAAGATGAATATGAACACATGTATCTTTGCATGCATAAAAATGGATAGAGTACTAGTAGCAGATAAATATCGATGATCTACATCAATTTTTATCCTTAACTCCCACCAGAATACAATGGACTGTGGAAAGACATGTAGTCTTGTATAATTTTCGGTCGAGTTCAAATCCCACAAACATGAATGTATGCAGATCGAATACATCAAAGATTATAGAGAGATACATATACAATCATTATTATGTGTGCATTACCGACTTTTTGTGTTTAGACCATCTTCATGAAAGGAATGGGAGGATATCAAAATTAAACATTACTCTGGTGGTGTTCGTTAAACAACTTTCCCTTCGCAGCCTAACCGTTAACATTGAATTACAAAGCTCGCATTTCACTGCATGACTGAATTTGAACAAACAGACAAAATGATCTAAAATAAAAACATAATATTATAAGATAACAATATGACTGCATTATATCTCAACAAAATGACTATCCACAAGGCATTTGCTACTTCAACATCTGTTCTAAGAAGGCGCAATAGACACCTTATCAACTTGCACTACAAATTCCAAGGTAGAGTTGGGAGGGATCTGAACCCCAGAGCCAAAATCTGCACCCTTATCCCCAAACCCGAGGTTAGCAGGGATAACCACCCTTGCCTTCCCTCCCGCCTTCATTCTCTGCTTCAAAGCATACTCAACCCCTTCACACATGCCCTTTGTATAGGGTCTGGATCCCAAAACTAGAGCCAGTGGTTTGCTTTCCCTTCCAAATGTGTCCACAAACACCTCATTGCTGCCTTGAACTCTTCCTTGGAGATCTATCACAACAAGGTCTCCCTGCCTTGGCGAAGAACCACCACCAACTGCCATCTCAAAGTACCTGTTAATAGTACACGGAAAACAAGTGAGACAAAACAAGATCTGTGAGAGTCGGTATAGAAGAGAAGACAGAAATTTACCGTATGCCATTGGGCAGCAACACTTCTTCTTCGACCACGTCTCTGCGAGATGCACGTTATGTTATTAGTGGGATAACATTGCAGATAATTCATAGTTCAATCCTCTTAAAGTCAGCAAATTTCTTGACATCTAATCCTAACATTCAGAGAAATTTTCTCAATGGTTTTACGTCAGCAGAACTACTTCTTGATGGGCTTTATTAGTCATTTCTGCATCGGACATATTGTCTAAAATCTACAATTGATATGGCCGCTGAAGATGCCGATACTTTGATAAAATATATTAGTGAAAGCGTTCACATTCTGATAAATTTGAGCATGCAAATAAATGCATTAATGTATCAACTTTCAAAGAAAAATAATAATGCAAAATGTGCAGTTTTTTTCAGCAGACGATAAGTCTGTCAAAACTTAATCTAACTTGATTTGTTACTAAAATCAAGAAACTAGAATCCAATTAAATAGCTTGGCATGTTATCACCAAAATGATCGTGATTCAAACCGCACATTGAATTTGCAAACAAAAAAAGGAGAATCCGGTAATAAACATGGACTCAACGAATCATTACTAGGATTCAATGCAAAGTTCTAAGTGCTTATTGTCTTTCTACTTTTTTTAGACTATATGGCCTAAAAAATATGGAGGAAGAAATACCATTGTCATTAGTCCATACACATACATTCCCCAATCAGCACCAGAGGACATGTGCAAACCACACCACTTACTTCATCACCGAAATAGATTGCACAAGAAGCCCATCAAACTAATTTGATCACATCAACTAAATTTAGGTGTAAACTTTACTAATCAAAACTGGGTTTTCAATGACCACTTATCTGATCAATGGGTCGAAAACGAGGAAAATTCCTCGGAGAGGTAAGTTTTGAAATATATTGGCTCTATACGGTCGGTAATATTTTTTTTGTTATGTACCGTATGTAAGCCGCCTCTTGAAGAGGCGGCTTTGATTTTAGCCAAAGTCGTCTCTTCAAGAAGCGGCTCTCACTGGAATATGCCACAAAAACTTCAAGGGGAAAGCTGCCTTTTGAAAAGGCGGCTTTGGTTTTAGCCAAAACCGCATCTTCAAGAGGAGGCTTTCACTTGTATGTAACACGTGAAAACTTTAAGGACAAAGCCGCTTCTTGAAGAGGCGGCTTACCTACGGTACATAATAAAAAAAATATTGACGACCGTATATGACCAATATGTTTAAAAATATACCTCCCGGAACGAATTTTTCTCGGTCGAAAACCCTCTGATCTTAAGTCCAAGATTTCTGTCACAGTCAGTGATCATTTCCATTGTTTTAGGAAACTAACACCTCCGAATGCTCCCATCACCTCATTGAACAAATGCATGAGTCTATGGGTAAGAATAAAACATGAAAGGAAAGATTGCTTCCAAATATCAGATAATCGGATGCCGTATCATATGGAAAAAGATTCCATAAAATCACATGGTCAGTGGTATTAGTTAATAATAATAACAAATAACAAATGGCAGCATTAAATTATACATCTCACAGCAATTAAATTGCATGAAAAATAAACCAATGCGTACCTGGTCTGCGCTTGTTCCTGGTAAGCCTCGAATCTGGTCTTGAGCTGTTCGGAGACGACCCCAACGGCTAAGAACGCTGCCCAAGCGAGGCCCGCACCGACGCCGAACCTCCGGCTGAGGCTCGAAGCGATCCAGTCGGTGGAGTCCGGGGGGGAGGCAGGGAAGGGAATGGGTGTGGTCTTGGGCATGGGCTCCTGGACGGGAGACGAGGAGGCAGAGGGCAGCTGCTGCTGCGACGCCGATGGGTCCAGTTGGGGTGGGGGTGAGCACGAGGGCTGCTGAGAGCTGGAGGAGAGGTGGAGCCTTTTGAGAGGGAGGGAAAGGAACGAAGGGGAGCCCAAGAAGGCCGCCATGGGAACCGAAGGATATATCCAGAGATGGGTGCAGCAGAGGCCCTGGGTTTGGAACAAAGCCGAGGGGAGGAGACACCCTACCACACCCTCATCTTCGTCTTTTCTGTGTTCGTGAACGAGGTACGTCTGATTGCTGGGGGCGTTTACTTGCTTCTTGAGATGGACTCGGGGATTTCTCTCGGCCGAGGACCCGATTTTAGTTGAAGTGACAAATTTGGCACCACTTGCGACCGGAGTAGATTCTCTATTGTGGGCTTAGCCAAGAATGTGCTCTCTCTTCCTCTCTTTTTTTATTTTGCAAAATCTATATTAAAAATCCAACCATATGTATTGATCTATAAATTTTGTTACATACACCTCTGAAATTTCGTATAAATCCAATGTCTATAACTATTCTATCTTAAATTGGATTGCCTCCTTACAGAGTTCTCTCTCATTCTTATTTATGACTGGGTGGAGCTCCATGAAGTCCACGCTAGATATGATGCGCCTAAATGTTCATGCTGCCTTTTTCAATTTGCGAAGAACAACCTCCCTAGCGGTTTTGCTAGGCTTAGATTGATCATCATGTGGGGTCTACCTTTTATTATGGACACTACTTCAAATCTTCTTTTCTTAAATGGGCCCCCAGATTGAGAAAGGGTAAAACTGTCCTAACAATCTGATTTTTCCTTGACCCTCTTTTATCACTCGGTTAAGAATGTCATATATGACCTATTATCTAAATGAACCTTATATATCATAAACCACCCTTCCGGATCAGCGAGAACACCCCACAAATTGCTATATAATAATTATGGAAACCTCGTAGTTAGTCAAATTCAAAATATAACATCCTACCTTATCTTTCTCTTTGGCCCCCTACCCTCGATCGAACTTCCCTGCTATTATCCAGGTTACGACCGGTCTCTTTCTTTTCGATCTAAGGTCGAGCAGTGAGATTGCTTAGGCCCTTTCTTCCATTAACAGATCAAATCATTCACTGCATGCCCCCTAAAGAAATGGCTATGGTGTGTCCCTTTTCTTTTCGATGTTGGAATACCAAAGCGAAGCAGCCCGTCAATCTATCGATTTGATGAGCGCTCATTCTGTGTGAGTTGCTAAGCTTTGAGAAATGACTTTGACACTATGATAACTAGCATTTTCTTTTCGTAAAGTTTATTGGAATAGGTTCATTAATCGGACTCATTTCTCGAACATTCTATATATCTCGCTTGCTTTCTCCTATCTCAATGCACTCATTTCTTTGCTTGTTCTTTCCCTAGTTGGTACTCAACCTCACTTCTACTCGTACCTAGGCTTTTGTTTCTTCATCTAGCAAATTCTGACTCTAATATTACGCTTGTAGTTCAGAGGATGGTCATAAGTGCTTTATGCAATAAAAATTAATTTTTAGTAACAACAAAAAATAGTATTGATTGCTATTTTTAGAAAAGCACAAACATATATTGAGGAGTAGCAGTTGTTTGTACTTTTGTCACTACTTAAAGAAAATCGATGCTTATGATTGGTATTTTTGAAGTCTAGTCGGTAACATTAACATTTCTCATGATCGGATACCATCATGGGGATGTAATGGAAGGAAAAGAAAGCAAATAACATTAACAATATAAAATGAGAAATAATAAATAAAATCAAAATAGCTAGCAACTTACTTTTACTTTTACAGGAAAATATTCTTACCACCAATTACTCATCATCTTATCTCTGCCATTGATTTTTAAAGATTCTTTAGTCAATCCTTAAAAAGCTAGTGCGGTACCCAAACCTGTACACTTTATCACATGATATTGTTGTTGAGTAGTCCAAATGATATCTTTATGCACAATATAATAGAGGATTGCTATTATGATCCCAATTATTTTCTTTTGTTGGTTAAAATAATTATGGAACTCTTGGATTGGTCTCCTTTGTTAGGTCATTTGAGTAATTTAAGTTAGATTTTATTGTCCTCATATGTTATCATGAATGTTTTTACATACAATCTCGATATATGCATTGATGGGCCGCTTTGCATTTATGAGTGGCCACGGTCATTAGTCATGGTATAAGAGCATGAATTCATTTGGGCATATCCGACTAAAGATCGTAAGTCCATTTTATATAGAAATGTGTAAGCATTTGGCTACGAATTCACTTTTTTTGGCAAAAACAAATGGCTTCTTGTCATGAGACTGGAGCTAATGGCATGCAAAAACTTATTGCAAATTATGATTTTGCATTAGAAACCCAATGACAACTTATGGACTTAATGATCATGTTGGATTTATAAACCCTCGGTGACCCATTAATGCAACAAAGTTATCGTTTTATAATGACCATCCGAAATGAATGAATGAATGTTAACGCTCTTTACTATTAAGGTCCATTTGTATAATTAGGGTTATGTATCATGGTCATGTTGAATACCATGCAGCTGGGAGGACACAACCGATTTCAAACATGTGATATTCGATGAAGATCTCCAATCTGAGAAAGAGATGGAAAACTTTCTCTATAAATCGATTTCCTATCGACTTCTTGATGCAGGTTCTCTATATAGGAATAGAGATTTGAAGTGTTGGAATAATCAAGCCAAAAAGAGTTGACTTGATGAGGTAGAGATAAAGTAAGAGCTGAATCATAACTCTCACGATCAGGCATACATCCTTCGACCAGAGACAAATATACATTTATGTGCCTGAGTATACATTTGACAAACCAATAGGTTGATGACGTAGACAAGGTCCATATACCATCGCGTTGATGTGCATATGAAGTCATATGAGTATGATCTATCGAAGGAATCATACATGTTCATAGTTGATGAACCGGGAGGCAGATCTCACTCATGAGATGATTTGGGGTCAAAATCAATTCCATGCATCATCGTCTTGTTTATGAAAGAAGACACAAATCTGAGATATTAATATATGCTTTTGGAAAGTATATGATCAATATTGTCACCTAATTATCGAATGAAAAATCTATTGATATATTATGAAGAAGACAATAAAACCAGAGTTTGAACTTTGGATCTACCAAAATATTCCAGTATGAAGGAGGAATGAGTATTGGGAATGCTCAAGGTTAAACCGATCATAGTAGATCATCTATCATGACACTTCCATTCCGAGGGAGTGATGAAACATGATGGATTTTAGTGTCTCCATCAAGATAATTTGAGATTTAATTGTATTAAATCACAATTTCTTTGAATCTAATTTCTAATTCCAATTCCAATTTTAATGTCCAAATGTTGGAAACATAAATGATCTTGAAAATGGAAATATTTAAGCTCCTTCAGTACATTTCTAAACTCCAAATGTTTGGACTTTGATTAAAAATGGTCAAGGAAACTGGGTTCAGCTCACTAATACTTTCTCGAGCTCATGTAGAGTGGCTTGTGTTTCGTTGAACTCATTAAGAGTGTAAAGTGTTCCACTCGAGCTTAATTGATAAAAGTGTATCAATTTCAAGCTAAAATGGTATAAATCTTAGAATTGGATTAATATACATATTTCAAGTCACTATACATTGATAGTATGATCTCCACGACATTATCTCCAAGTATCTACATTTCTATCTCATGTGTCCTAATTGAATTAGGACACATACTTATCATGTCAATATTGTAATAATAGTTAGTATTATTATTATATTTTATTAAAGAGTGATTTTGTGAATATCATTCATAAATATAACTCATTAATTAATGTGAATGATGATTCACAATAATTAACATTTATATAGATATGATTCATATATATTTTGTGTAAATATGATTTACATAATGTTTCCGAGCCATGGGATTGTATGAATTTGATTCATATTGTTTTGTAGATGTAAATTGGATTTACATTTTATTTTGTGCTCATGAATATGTTTCATAAGCTTTAAGGATTAATTTCATAATTTTTCCAATATTTATAATAGGATTATCGAGTCAATTAATTAATGGATAAAAAGGCAACAACCTTAACTACTTATAATTACGTCTGGACGTGTACAATGATGTACATCATTGCACCATGTTGTTGAGTCTTGATTGAATTAGGACTCAAATGTTGTTGTTTATTTTGTTATTAATTAACTAAGATTAATTGGAGATAAAAAGAATATAATCCTTATTGAATTAGGACTTGCTCGAAGCCCATGATTTAGAATTCAAGATACTATAACACACATGTTGGTATAAGTATAAAAGGAGAGCAAGACTCTCTCTTTTATATACAATTTTGGAGAGAAAAGTCCCTTAGAATCTCATGTCCTTGAGATATATAAGAGTTTTGAGAATCCCATCTCTCGCGCGTCTCTTCTTGTTGCCATGACATGATTCATCCACACGCCCACGCGAGAGATATCTACTGATCAGACTTGATTCATGAGGTTTATTTAGTAAAAACTCATGTTTCAAAGGCGATAAATAACCATTCATTAACCTTTACTCCTTTATTATGTCTTTAAATCCCTATATAAATGCATGTAAATACATCTAACTTGTACAAATTAACACATTGACTATTGACTGTAAACAATACATAAAAACATGTATTTACATACAAAATAAATGAATAAAGAAAAGAAAAATAATTGAAGTATTGGAAATAGTGATAAACTCTAAACCCCGAGACTACGTCAATATTATCTTGGTCAACAAGGAATAACGTAAGCGGATATAAGGGTAAATAAATACATATAAAATAACACAAACACCTAGAAACTTTAGGTGTCCACTACATTACATATACGACCAAGCTTTCACTTATTTATACGCACTCTTACACACTTCAGATAAAAAGATATTTTCAATATAAAACATGTACATAAAAATACATACAAAAATACAAAAATAATTGCATATAAAAAAATAAACAGAGTGACTGGGACACACAGCTGAAAAAGCCGCAAATAGAACTCAATGATCAACCTCCTCCATAAGAACTCAAATTCACCAAACTCACCTTTATTGTTCTTTAAATTAAATTATCTAGTTAATAAATGTGATTTCATTAAAAAAGAATTTAAGATATAAAAGTTGGCTTTTTGGGTCCATTGTATTATATATCTATATGTTTTACTCATTTTATTTATTCTTTATATTTTCTTCTTTTATATGTTTAAATATTTGTGAATATTATATAAAAGATATTTAAAATACAAACATAAAATAAAGTCAGTAAAATTACATTAAATTAAATAATAGAATAAGATATATAAGTATATTGTACCTATAATGTATAAATCCATAATTAATGAAGTATATAAATAAAATCAGAAAAATGACATAAAAATATGTAAATATGTATTTGAATATATTATTTATGTATAAAATATGTACAATTAATACTAATATCTAAAATACAAAATAAAAATAAAATACATAATACATAGGTATTTATACTTATAAATACACTTGTAAAATTAACACATAATAAATAAGTTGATAAAAATAAATAAAAATCACATAAAATAATACATAAAACAAGAAACAACTTTCATGTTTTAAGTTTTATTTAATAAAATCATTTACTATTTTATTTTCCTTTTATTTTCATTTGTATTTCCATTTGTATTTTTGTGGATGACGTGGACCAATCAGGAGGTTGTGCCACTTGACCTAGGTCAACTGACCCATCCCCTTTTTGGATTAGTACATCCCATGTTTTCTCCTCTTCTTAGCCAAAATTTCTGGCTCGATGCATATCTCTTATGCCTTTGACACCTTCTTATGATTTCTTGGCCTACCTCAGATCTCTCACGTGCCTCAAGGATTGACGCTAGTCAACCCTCAATTCAATCAAACCCCCTAGGTGAAGATGGCTTCCCATTCAATCTTATATATAATATCTCCTCTATTAATTTTGAAATTCAATCCTTCCAATCCAACTTTTCTCCCCAAAAATTTCTACTAGAGCTTGCCCTTCGTGACAAGAAATGGAGTCTCCTGATTGACAGTGTGAAAGAAGGGTGAAGGAGGTGATTCTACCATCATCGGAGACCTCTCCTGGTGGTTTTGCTCCCAGCCTCTCTAGGTAGGTGAGCTTCTTATTTCTTTGCTTTTTTGATTCTTTGGAGTAGCATGAACATAGGCTTGCATTTTATTTCGTTTGATTTAATCTATTTTAGCTTAAAATCCAAATTCGAAGTTCGTTGGAGCTCTGGGCTCCAACCTTTGTTTCCACTATTTTCGACTATTGACTGACCATCTGACCACCCTCACACCTTCATCTCATCAGCCTCTATCATTTTGATCCATTCTCCACCCCTTATCTTCACAGATCATAGAGATCCATACTCGTTCTCTGCCTCTTGTCGGAGCACATCCGCCCTGCCCTTCTAGATCACATTTTTACTCATCCTTAGGTTGAGGAGATTTTCCCTCGACCCCTAAAGCTTCTGGTACAAGATAACACTCGAAAGGACCACATCTGGAGGTTGAATCATCTCATCTTACAGCTCCATGTGTTTGATTCTTCTCTGACCTCTCAAACGTCCACCGATGAGGTTTGGACCTTTTTGAACCATCCACCAGTTGCAGATCACTTCTAAGATCGTGTCGGGCTTCTCACTAGCAGAGAAACCCATCTAGAGAAAGCAGGAGGCTCGATCGAAGTTCAGCTCTAGGTTGTTCTTCCTTGTTCTTCCAAGGGAGATCAGCACCATTAGATCAAGCCCCTCGCTCCAGGTACACAAATAGCCATCTGATTCAACACTAGGGAACCATTATATCTGGGGATGTGATTTAATCTCTGCCCTCCATCATCAAAGCATCATCAGACGCGGAGGAAGCGCTACGTGTTTAAGTGAAACCATCCGGGCCATCCACCAGCATGCAGGAAGGGGTATATTGCAACCTAACCCCCTCTGTGTTTTTGTATTTATTGATTTGTCATTGTATAATATTTGTAATATTTACTCCAAGGATTCTATACTTTTTATTTATTGCACTTTAGTCCATTCCATGTCATCTCGCATGTCAGTGTGCGTGAGGGGCGAGTATCTTGCGTGGACCCCCACTGAGTATTGTGTTGTTATTTGGTCTTGGAACTTTGAATATAAGTTGAAATATTTTTGGTAAATTTGCATGATTGGTCCTACTATTTCATTTATTTGCATTTATACCCCTACAAGCATGGAATATATTTTATTACATGAAAAATTGCATGCATGCCCTTGGATTTTGCTAAAGTGTTATTAAATGCTCTGAAACTTCTCAAATGTTGCAACTAGATCCCTATATTGTGTATTGATTTTGTTCTCATAATTTAATTATTAAAAATATCACTTTACATCTAAAATTTATAGGAAAACTATCTTAAGTGCATAGAGCCATATTGTATCACATATATATTTTTCGTAAGGCAATTAATATTATTTTCCTATTTATAACAAATCAAAACATTGCATTTTCTCATGTTTAGCATTTAAAATCCATAAAATAATACAAAATATTTTGAAAATTTCCAAAAAAAACATGTATATCTATTTGGCTATATTTAATTTTCTAGCCAAATATTTTTACAAAATGTTAAGAAAACTCCTAAAAATAATAAAGCATATAAAAATACTATAAAAATTACAGGAAAATCACAAAAATAAGTTTAAGTTTACGAATTTTCTTTGCATTATCCAGTATATGGGAAATTGGAATTGGGCTCATTCTGATTTGATATATATTTCTTAATACCATTTCAAGTTTCTGTATTATTTGTTTTCTTTATTTTGTGTATTTCATTATTTATAAATCCATAAAAACTATAAAAAAATTATCCAAAAATCATCAAAATAGATAAAATTTTACAAAACTTAAAAACATGTTGTTTTTGATTTTTTTAGTCTATTTAATATATTTTAAAAAACCAATACATATTTTTTCTATTCCTTCTTTATATAGTGTATCAATAGACAATATCCTATATTTTATTTTAAAATTACAATTGATTTTTTTTGCAAAATTAAAACATATAAAAATTATAAATAAAAAAACCCACAACAATATCTTAAAATAAAAAACTTAAAAAAATCCCTAAGGTGTCTATTCATTTTCCTGTTGTTCCTCATGTGCTTCTTTGGGGTTTGACCCCTACTACTTGTCGTTATACACATATTTGTAGGGTATAATAAATATTATCTCACTTTATTATATTGCTTGGTCATTATTATGGGTTGATTGTTGATTGACATACTCGAGTTGAGTATTAAGATCTGAGGGAGGTGATGATATAGCTATTGTCGAATCCGACTTGTCAAACACAAAAGACCCTTTGATATCAGACGTTAGGTACCTTGCTTGAGAGCATCATCAAATGGCGCCATTGCTGGGGATCATCGGTTTGTAGAGCACAGAGTAGACACTTAACATGTTTTACCATTATTCCTTTTGTTGTCTATTTGTCTCTTTTGTCTATTATTATTTAAGAATATTCTAACCGTCTTCTTATTTGAAATTGCTATGAGGGTTTGCCTATCAAGGGAGGATTTCTTTGGAGATTCTATGCACTTGAGAGCTGCGGAGACTGGTGGTTCTTCGTCCACCATTATGAGAGAGTATTATGGAACACAAGAAGCTAAGCATAATTGACTTAGTATAAATTTAGTTTAATTTTGTGAGCGAGAGATTCATTCATTGAATTTGTAATAATATAGGACCTGAATACTTGAACACTTATACTCTCACAAGTCCATTTCATCAAATGATTATTCAGTTGGAGGTCTTGATCAGATTCTCATTTTTTTTATCGCATTCTATTTTTATTTCTCCTTATTTACCCTTTGTTTCTATTTGTTTTTTGTGATTTTTATTTTCTGCCTTATTTTAAATTTACGTCTTGTGGAATGAATCTTTAGATCTTAGGAATTCATGTTGACTACAACAACCACATACTACATCTATAGTGGTCGATCAGGCAACCATCAGCAACGATCTTCTAGCATCCCTTGAGTAGATGCAAAATCAAATAAGGGAGAAGGGACGACTGATGAATGACGTCTGGGAAGAGCTCCCAGAGAGAGACTCCTGACATTGAGATTCCAGGAACTAAAGCTGGTGAACGGATTGGAGAAGAGAGACCTCCACTGGATCCCAACCGCATGATGGAGCAGCTCTACAACCCTAGAGCTACACTACACATCGGTGGATCTGTCTCCCTGTCATACGTGGAAATTTTGAGCTCTGTTCACAAACCATCCAATTGTTGCCCAAGTTTCACAGGTTATCTATAGAGGAGTTGCATCTACACTTACAGAAATTTGAGTTGATATGTATTATGATGCACGATCAATATGTGAATGAGGACACGATCAAATTGATCATGTTTTCATTCTCCCTCATGGACAGAGCAACCTATTGGTTGAAGCACTTATGGAGATACATTTCGACGTGGGAGCAGTTACGAACAAAATATCGAAACAAGTACTACCCATTAGGTCGCATTAATTTTGCACGAGCCATAATAAGCAACTTCACCATGATCGGGAACGAGCAGTTCCACGAAGCATGGGACAGAGTTACACAGCTCATTGATAGGTGTCCCCATCACGAGATCTTGAAGCCGAACCTAGTTCAGAGCTTCTTTCGTGGGATGACACCAGAACTCCAGGGGCTGGTGAATGCATCTTGCAGAGGTTCATATTTATTGAAGCATGAGGACCAAGTATGGGCTTTCTACGAGGAGATGGCAGAAAACTATACCATGATGTCCCAGACTAGGTTCTATATTCAAGTTAAGCTACCGACTTACCACCAGCATTCCCGTGTGACACAAATCAAAGGGACTCCTTCTGTTGATTCCTCTGCCCGTTCTGAATCCTCATCAACTGATTGGGGATCATTTACCAAAAGTTGGATCGTATGGAAATGATAGAAAAGAAGTGTCAGAATTTGGACACGCTCGATAAAATTGACGAGCTTGAAAGATGCCTAAGTTATTTGAAGACACAAATTATATTTCTTCAAGAACTACAGATAGATTCTACAAAGTCTTATACATCACAGGCTAATTCAGGAAGCAAAGATCGAGGCATACTTCTGTGGCCACCAGTTCAGCACATCTACCATGTGCACTCTGAGTCGACTCATCGATCATCGACTTACCAGTAGAACCCGTGGACACCATCATATGACACTCAGATGGTGGTGTATCAAAGCGATCAGTCGCTAGCATCTATGCCCCCTGCTTATTCTGGGATGCCTGAACCATTGATAGAGGTCAAATGGGATCTGGTACAACCAGTAGCCAGCACAAGCACAAATGGGGCAGAACATAGAATCACAGTAGCATTCTTGTCCTCGTCAGTGTCAGCCAGCTCATTGGAGGCAGAACACATATCCTTCTCAGTATCAACAGTCTTAGCTTCCACAACAGCAATCAGCTCATCAACATGCTCAATATCACTGAGGCGACTCATCCGTGTCTCGTGGCCCCTTCCATGATAACCCAATGCTAGAACATCTCGCCAATCGGATAGTCGACTAGCAGATCACATTTAGGTGAGAAGTGGATGAATTTAAGAATCATGTCACTAATCTCATCAAAGGGAAGTCTGCTATTTATGCTCAGATTGAGCCAAATCCAAACAATCTAAAGAGGAAATCAGAGCAGGTACACTTAACAGAACCAACCCTCCAATCACAAGTATTTTCAGATGACTCTCTTTATTGTGATGAAGCTGATTTCATTTCTCTTATGAGCGGTAGGGTGCCAACAGGTAGAGACTTAACTAGGCTCGAGGAAGATATTCCTGAGGATACAGGCAAGCATGTTGAATCGGTTGATAGTAGTGTTTATGCCGCGTATCCCTTTTACAGACATCAACGGCGATGCTAATACCACCAAACTCGAAGAGAAACAGATAGAGTCTGATGCCGCTGCAGCTGCTCTTCCTTTCTTTTTGTATAGTGATGATGATAGAAAAATATAAAAAATGTATAAAAGAGAAATAATAGAAAAATAAATAAAAATAAGATAGTTGATTAATCTCGATCTGACTCTATCTCTGTTGATTTCCATGGAGCAAGTCCCCGTCTTGCAAAAAGATTTTCTTCTTCCTCTTATGATCCTCCTATTGTACATACTGAAAAGGAGGATGTACAGATACCTTTTCCCCAAGCCCTCTACCTGGAAAAAGGACAGAAAAAGGAAAACACCAAAAAGAATCATATGGTTGATCTGAAGAAAGAGATGTTATACAAGTTTACCATCCAGCTTACTCTTTCGGAAGCTTTAGCACACATCCCTCTTTTGCAGAAAGGTTTAATAGAGAGAACCACAGTCCGCATAAAGAAGAGGCAGCGCAACCATTGTTCATAGATCTATGTTTTGACCAAGGAGACATGTCATGCTATCCAAAACCGTTTCCCAGCCAAGATATCAGGCACGGGAGTGTCGTATGTCAGATGCGAGATCCTCGATCAGACTTTTGATCGTTCTCTTTTATATAACGGATCTTCAATTAATCTCTTTCCTTCTTTCTTACTTTACAAGTTCGAGTTCGGACCTCTTCGACCAAATAGAACGGTTTTACAGTTTGCTGATAGATCGGCCAAGAGGCCTGAGGGATTAATCGAGGATGTTATCGTCATCATTCAGGGTTTGTAATTTCATGTGTACTTCGTCGTGTTGGACACGGCATTTCCTGAATGTGTGACTGATACCCCGATCATAATTGGATGACCTTTTCTGGAGACAACTAAGGCTATTTCCAACTATGCTACTAGGAAGGTGTACTTTCACATCCAGGGTGAGTATACATATAGATATGATCCAAAACCTTCAATCCAGATCAGCTGAATCAGAGCGAGCATCTAATGACAAATACGATAGTCATGAGGACCGTGACTTTGTATAGGAAGATGATGAGGCTATCTGGGTCGAACCTAGTACACAATCTTTCATCACGCCGTTAGGAGAATATGATATTCAAATATTAGTTGATGGGAGATTGGAAAACATAGTCTTGGAGGCAATTAGAGATGAGGCTTGCAGAGACGATTCTGGTACCGTTTTAGATCATCTTGATATTCTCTATCCCTCCGAGTCTGAAGTGAACAGTTGCATCTGCTAGTCATTCATAGATCGATTAGATTCAGAAGATGCTAATTGGCAGTGTTTCGCAGAATTTCTATCACTTCAAACTTCACTTGGAGAGCCTACAACCATCTTGGAGAGCCTACAACCATCTTGGAGACCGAGTCAGTTCAGAATATCCAACTATCATATGAGTAGTCTCCAGATCTTTCTGAGTCAGAGTAGGCTAAGCTTATGCATACCGACCTAGTAGCCTATGCCCAGGACCTAGTCAGACCAGCTTCCCTCCTTCTCCCCCTAATATTAAACCTTTACCTCATAGCATGAAATACTGATTCCTTGCTGGAGAGCATAAAATATTTCCGATTATCATCGCTTCTGATTTGACCAAAGATCAAGAATCTTGTATGATGGAGATTCTTGAAAAGAACCGCAAGGCAATCAGGTGGTCAGTAGGAGATCACCATAGGATTACTTCGGCTCTGTGCTCCCACCACATCTTTCACGAGGATGATGCCAAACCATATTGTGAGTTTCAACACATGCTGAATCCAAATCTTCGAGAGATGATTATGAAGGAAATATTCAAGTGGTGGAGCATTGATTTTATATATCCCACCCCTGACTCTAAATGGGTTAGTCCTTTACATGTGGTACCCAAGAAGACGAGTATCGCTACAATGATAAATGAGGACGGAGAGGAGATTGCACTCGAGTACCGACTTCTTAGCGCGTTTGTGTGGACTGCAGATGTTTGAATCAGGTGATCAAGAAGGATCCCTTTTTGCTACCATTCATTGATCAGATCATCGAATGATTAGTCGAGAAGAACCATTATTGCTTCCTTGATGGATACTCAGGATACAACCAGGTGACTATAGCACATGACCAAGAAAAGATGAATTTCACCTGTCTGTTCGGAACGTGTGCTTTCAAACGGATACCATTTGTATTATGTAATGCTCCATCTACATTCCAGAGGTGCATGCATTCGATTTTCGTGGACATGGTGGGTAAATTTTTGGAGGTCTTCATTGATGAATTTTCTATTTATGATGATGATTTCGATTCATGTTTTCCTAGCCTAGACCGCATGCTTCAGAGATGCACATAGGTTAAACTCGTTATTTCTTGGGAGAAGAGTCATTTTATGATGACTCAGGGGACAGTCCTTGGTCACATCATCTCCAACAAGGGCATGGAGGCGGACCTGTCCAAGGTGGATATCATAAAGAAGCTCAATCTACCGTCCAATCTGAAGCAGTTACATACTTTCCTCGGCATGTCGGTTTTTATCGACGTTTCATTCGAGACTTTGGCAAAATAGCCCAACCGTTATCTTACCTTCTAGCGAAAGACACATGTTTATTGTTGATAATAAGTGTCTTTCGGCTTTTGAAACTCTCAAGAGCATGGTTGTAGAGGATCTTGTCCTTCAACCATCCAATTGGTCTCTCCCATTCAAGATCATGACAGACGCCTTCGAAGTTGTCGTTGGGGTTGTGTTGGGACAGAGGAGGGATGGCCTCCATACGCCATACATTACGCTAGCAAGACTTTGGATTCCATCCAGCAGAATTTACATCGTTACATAGAAATGCATGCTAGTCGTAGTATTTGCCTTAGACAAATTTGGGTCCTACATTTTAGGATCTAAGGTTACCATTTTCGCTGACCATACCGCCATCAGAAACCTAATGAAAAAGAAGGATTCCAATCCAAGTCTGAGCAGATGAATCCTTCTACTTCAAGAGTTTGATATTGAGATTAAGGATAAACCTGGAGTCAAAAATGTGGTGACGGATCACCTCTATCGACTAGAGATACCCCGAGACTTCTGAGTTCGATGCACCAATCATTGAGACCTTCCTCGATGAGGCGATTCTTGTTGTCGCCTCGCTCCCATGGTATGTCGACATTGTGAACTTTCTTGTTGCTAAGAAAGTCCCACAAAGTTGGTCCAGGAAGAGACTTGAGACTTTACTCGTGAAAGCCAAGTTTTACCATTGGGAGGATCCGATCTTTATCATGAAGGAACGGATTCCATCTAGAATCGGTGTATTCCTTAGGAGGAATACTAGAGTGTCCTCATGTATTCCCATAGAGTAGAACTTGGAGGACACCACTCAGGGAAGAGGACATAACATAAGGTGCTTCAATATGGCCTTTGGTAGCCTATGCTCGTTGCGAATGTCCATGCATTCGTAAAGAGATGTATTGATTGTCAGAGAATGGGCACTTCTGGACATAGAGACATGATGCCAATGCAGCCGATTCACTTATGTAAAGTGTTTGATGCATGGGGTATCGACTTTATGGATCTGTTATATTCTTTTGGTTGTAGATTATATGAGTCATTGGGTATAGGATATTCTTTCTCGAGTTGCTGATGCGAACACAGTCTATAAGTTCCCGAGAAAGCATATCATTTCGCGGTTCGGGGTTCCTCGAGTTCTGATATTAGACGGAGGTAGCCACTTCATCAATGACAAGGTAAGAGCACTTTCTAACAAGTTTGGAATGGTATAGCCAAAGTATCATATAGGGAGGTACAAACGATCTTGTATAAGGTTGCTCGCTCAAACCGAAAGGATTGGTCACAGCTTTTGAACTCGATTCTTTAGGCCTATAGAACATCCTTCAAAACTCCATTAGGTACATCTCCCTTTAGACTCATTTATGGCAATACATGCCACTTACCTGTTGAGATCAAGCACCGTTCTTGGCGGGCAGTGAAAGAGGTCATCTTTGACCTAGATGATGCGGGAGATCAGAGGCAAACAAAATTGGCAACCTTGGAAGAATTGAGAGATGAAGCTCTCACGAGTAGCTTGCATTACAAGGAGCGGATGAAAGAGTGGCATGATACTCACAACAACCACAAGCAGTTTGAGCCGAATCAGAAAGTTTGGCTATTCGATGCAAGACTAAAATTGTTTCCAGGAAAACTTCAGAGCAAATGGAAAGGCCCTTTTCTCGTGAGAAAGGTGTACGACAACGGTAGCATTGACATAACTGATTTGTCATATGATTCCACCTTTCGAGTTAATGGCCAACGCTTGAAACCCTTTCTTGATCATGAGTGACTAATTATCGGGGTTTCCCCGATCCATTTTGTATGAGATGTGCTCTTTACTCTTTATACTCTACATCTCATGCCTGGTTTTAAGACCACTTTGTACATATTCTTGATTTATTCTTTCATTCTGTCGTATGTCTTACACCCTTAGGTATCATTTAGAATTTTTCTATACTTAGGATGTGTTTTATCCCAAGTATAGGAGGGTGTATACACTATGTTGTTCATATCGTTCTATTCTTTACCCCTGCTATTGCTTATACTTAGTGTGCTCTTTACCCTAAGTATAGGAGGGGTAATATCTCTCATATCGTTTTTGATCGTTTTCAGTTTTTGTATCATCTTCTCTCTCACTTGTCCCTCATCTGTTGATATTCTTCTCTATACTTAGGGACAATTTACCTTAAGTATAGGGGGACAAGCAGAGTCATTGATTGTGTATATTCTCTTGACCTCGATCACTTCGATTTTGAGTCTGCTATCCTTAGGATTACTTGATCCTAAGTATAGAGGGGATGATTGACTTATATTATTTTATTCATTCTTCTTCGAGCTGTTGAAGCATAGCATTCTTTTCACCAATCTATTCTTAGACCAAGTTATGTCTTCCTTTGCCTCTTCTTTGGTCACAATGAAGACATAATTCACGCTAAGTATAAGGAGTGTCATATATATATTCTATATATACTTTAGAAGACATAACCCATACTTTATCATATTTTTAATAGTATGGCTAAAGGTATGGGTGTATATTTTATCTTTTTTAAAGCTGCAAGAAAACTGTAAATATGATTTAAAAAAATTGACTTAAAATTATAGATAAAATTTACTGTAAATTCTTGTATAAAATCCTTAACTATTTAAAACTTGTAAAATTCTTGTAAAATCTTGTATAAAATCCTTAAAATTCATATAAAATATATTGTAAAAGATACAAAATTCTTATAAAGGTTGTGTAAATCGAATTAACCCACTAACTCTTTCAAAAAATATCTAAAAGTTGAAAAGTTTTAGAATTCAATAAAAATTTACAAAATTTCCAAAAATCACTTAAAATATTTTATCCGAAAAATCTACTTCATAAAAAGATTATTGCATTCATTCGTATTTCTCACAACAAGTCTGATTCTTGAACCTAATAGATCTAAGTCTTAGAGATGGAGCTTAGTTTAGGCCTTAATCCACTTAGTTCTAAAGAGAATTTGTTGGGATATGGAATTAGGACTCTTCAAGTCTTTTAGACTTAATTCTTTGGGTTCCATGAGACCATGTTCGGAATTCAACTTGAATGTACCTAAGTAGGACACCTGGTTACATCCATTGAAATCTTCTCCATTCGAACCAATTTTGAACTCATGCACTCTACACTTAGTTCAACTTGCATGGGGTTGCGAAGGGCAATCTATTTCGGTGGCACGTTTCCATCCTTGTCTAGTGGCACTGACGTCTAAAGACTGGCGATATTGGGGTTGAAATAAAGCTTTGAATGAGAGAAGGATCTACTGGCACAATTTTTCCAAGACCTTAAAAAATGGATGGGAAGAAAAGCTGCTATATCCGTCGGGGCATAAAAGATCTATGCAGTGCAACAATCAGTTCTTCCAAAAAGAAGCAATACACCAAATAAAAATCAGACCGCAATGGTCAAAGCTTCAGAAAGTTTGCATTATCTTAGTGGATACTTGGTTAAACTGGAAAGGCTTCACAAGGAGATGTGATTACACTGATCACACTCTAGTTCTCTTCTCATTCTTCTTTCTCTCTCTCTATTCGATTGTGGACATAACACGACCTGACCTTATAAGGAACTACCCCCTCCTCGAGGATCGAGGAGCTGGATGACGGTCCAATGGGAGTGTATTATTGGTATGGGTGGTTTCTTCGCTTCTCTAAGCAGGAAGAGCTAAAACCTTTCACACACAATACAGATTGCTTTCAAAGCTGAAAAGTTTGCGTGATAGATATATGTATATGAGCTAACTGTTGAGGTGAATCTGGATAAGGATTTATTCAACTTGAGGGCTATCGAGGCTTAAATCCTATTTCTAATAGAGTCCCGATCCACTATTAATCCATAGGACTAATCCGAGTTCTAAATTTTGGGTGAAGTGAGATTTGATTTAAAGAAACAAGCATGTTCTAAGTTCTTTTACTTCCATTTTCTTTTTCTTTTTCTTGTACTTATTTATAAAATAAGCGTTTGCTAAGGGAGGAGAATGATGGATTTATGATTCATCGCCTTTATTCTTTCATTTTGGCTAAAATCTTTGGTAAAATGCATGTAAATAATCACTAATTTCTATTAATTAATATTCTAACCACAAATATTAATATTATATATCTAGCACTTATTTTATCCAAAATAAAATAATAAAGAGAAAAATGAAAAAGAAAAGAAAAAAAGGATGTATATAAAATATATAGATTGATCGTAACCCCGAGACCGGGCCTATGTCCAACTCAAAAAAAATTTGGGCCAAAATCCTTGTCCTAAGTCAGCCCAATGTACATTTGTGCTTGGGTCGGCCCGACCCATCCCAATACTCATCCCTCGCACTAGCTGGATGGATTTACCATAGATGTTGTTCCAAGATGAGCATGACAGATATCTACGCTTCAACTTGAGGGGGTGGGGGTAATCGAGACATTTGTTATCTTTTGTCTCTTTTATCTGTTATCTATTCTTTCTATCTTCTTCATGTATTTTTCCCAATAAGATACTCTCCTATATAAAAGAACCTTAGGACATCATGAATAAACAATTGTTTCTTTTCTCTCCGCAACCATCATGTTAGGTTATTGATCTTTCAATATGTAGAATGCTCGAGTACTAAGAATACTAGAGTTTTATGCGATCATAATAATTTATATTCCATGACACTTCCATTCCAAGTGAACGACAAAACGTGATCGGCAGTAGCTTTGCTTAAGGATAATAAAGAGATTTGATTGGATGAAATCTCCCTTTAAGGGGCCTAAATCAAGTTGTAAATAGTTTAGAGAATAAACTGAAAGAGTTTGGTGTCTTGTGATCTTATGCCATATTCGACTTGCTAGTTGGAGCCCTTTAGTGTCATTATCCTTAATATTTGATTTGATCGATATAAAGTCAGTAAACATGGATATACTATCTCCATATTAATATCTCCAAGTATCCACCTTTGTTTGCATACACTAGATATTTAATATGGTTGGAAAAACTGATGGATATGTGATTCATCTATATTACTACTAAATTTTTATCCTTATTTTCTGAGAAAATACTAGAAAATTCACATAAAATCACATAATAGAAAAAATATAGAAGCAATAAAAATGGAGCAAGTGTATACTTTTAGCTTAAAAATAAGTCAAGAAATAAAATCAAATAACAATAAAAAGTTGAAATATGTATATAAGTACATGTATATATTGGACAATCTACCTAGATTTTTAACAAATTCATGTAAAATCAAATTGACATGAAACTTATAGCTACATTCTGTACTTGTAAATAAATTAAATAAACATAAGCCCTAGTTTGAGGCGATTGAGAACTAAAAGCTGATTTTCTCCTTCGTACAGTCTCTTATGAAACTATACTTACTTATGAATCAATGCATATTATATTATCTACAAAACAAGACTAAACTCAAATGAATTAAAGTTCATATGTGAAACTTGAGTTTTGGGACCTAATTGTATATTTGTACAACTGTAATGAATTACCCATGTCATTTTATGTATATATTTTAACATTTTTATTAATTTATTTTTCATTTATTTTTCTTTATTGTGTGTTTTAGTTAATTACAAAGAAAATAAAAACACAAATAAATATTTTTTTAAAAAGGCAAAAATAACTTTGTATAATGACTTATGTTCATATATATGCTTCCCTCTTTTATTTTATTGCATTTTTCTTAAATTCTTAAAAATCAAATCAAATATTTTATAATTATAGAATATCTTAAAAAATCACATATAAATGATCTATTTTGTTTTTTTGATATTAACGAAAGTTTCAAAATTTGTTTTAAGTGTTTTTTATCGATGGATTTATGATTCACCTTGTAGATTTTTACAACCAGGACTATCTAGGATTTTACTATCCAACAAATCATGATTTTGGATAATCATTACCATCAAACCATGAGTCAATTTTGTCAATTGAAAACACAAGAGTTGTGGTTTAAAGCTATGCAAGAAATTGGAGTCAAAATAGTCTAATAGGAATATCCACGTATCGGTGTGGATTAATTATGAGAATTAGATTCGAAGAAGTCAATGATTAATTTGTGTGAATTTGATTCACACATTAAGTTTGTGACTTTGATTCACAAGAATAAAGTTCCAATTCATGAAATAGATTCACAAATCGAATCTGGACAATATTGGAATCAATCCATCTCTTTTATAAGGAGAGGGGACATCCAAATAGGGTTTGGAATCCATAACCCAACCATCCTCCTATCTCTCTAAATGATTGTTGCCCCATTTCTCTCCCTTTAGATCTCCATTGATGTGGTTTCTTCTAAGGTAGCGAGGAGACTGTTGCACGAGACATAAACTCGAGATCGTGGAGGAGAAGAAGAGCCTTGAGAAGGATCCTCTTGAGTATGCAAGTAGAATAGAAGAAAAAAGCTCGGTTGTGTTAGGGTTCGCGTCCCATTAATGTGTATACATGTGCAATGGGCGTAGGATAAAGCCTTATGATAGAAGTCCTCTTCAAATATATGTTTAGACATCTTTAAAAGTATAATATCTATATTCCTTATGGTACATGAAATGTCATAAAATTATTTTATGCCATGTGATTATGCTGAAAATCGATTTTTTAATGTTATCTACTCATACATTGATTATCTTAACGGATATGATTCATTACTTTTTTGACATTTTCCGTGATGTATGAGATTTGATCTCCATCTCTTCATTCCTCGTCTTAAAATACAGAGGAATAAATATTCACATATTGATACAAATGACAGTTATTATCGGTTTGATGCTTAGAAAATGTTTGTGACGGATGATGGCAACGATGCGGTATCGCTAGTGGCTGGGATACGTCAAAGTCATTGGGGATGTTAGAAGGATGACATTGCTAAATGATGAGAGGTTACAAATAAATGTGGATATATTTGTACTCATATTTGTTTTTGAAGAATACAAATATCTTCGTGTAAAGCATACACACATTGATATTCAAAATTTGCTTCCGATGAATACAAATGCAAATGTTGATGTCACATTATTTACTTTAATGAGTACAAAATATGAATATAAATGCTTAAAGGTAAACATCTTTGGATATTCATGGTTTTGCATTATATAAATATATTTTTAGGTGTTTCTTCTATTTCTTTTGATGATTAATAAATAAAGGGAAATAGTGCCAAAGAACTTAGATCTATCCAGAAATCCATCCATCTATCTTCCTTCCCTCGCCAAGCACATGCCTTGATTGTTGTAATTTATAGTTGTACCCATATTTATTTGCTAGTTAATTATAAAAAGTCGCCCATTTACCAGCACATCCTATGCCAGCGTTTCTTCATATGTACATACACGATCCATCCGTCCAGAACGCCCCCACCGACCTCCTCGGCGATGGCGGCGTTCTTCTACCTCTCCTCTACCACTGCGACGTTGCTGGTCCTCTTCACCGCCTTCGCCGTCCTCCACAACGGCGGCGTCGATCGACTCCGCGACCGCCTCAAAGCCGGAAGAGAACGAGAAGTTGAGGTTGAGTGGCACGAGGACGACGAGAGGGTGTCGAGGGATTCCTTCCCGCTGGACGGAGACGTGGCGTGGATCGTGCAGGTCTCCGATCTCCACCTCAGCGCTTACCATCCTGAGCGCGGCGACGACCTCGTTGTGTTGCTCGCCCCGGCGCTGCGCATTATTCGCCCTTGTCTCGTACTCATCACCGGCGATATCACCGGTAATATATGCACAGAAACGCCTTCGAATTCATGAAATTACGCAGCTTCAAACTTCAAAGCTTGCAGAAGCCCGTGCACTAGATGGATACTAATAGCCCTAGTCGGTCAATAGTTCGCCTTGCCTTAGTTGTGGTCGACTAGTTGGCTGACTTTTTTAACAGTATTTTTTTAATTTTATAAAGCAAAATGGTTAATGTTTGATTGGAATTAAGTTGCCACTTTTATCACGGAAGTATTAATAATGGCCACATCTATATAAATATATAAAAACATATTTATAAAAAAAATAATTGTTTAGATTTAAAATATTAACAAAATACATATATAATTGAGCAAATCAGATTATTTATCAGAAACTACGAATTAATTTGTAGTTAGTGATCCAACTGTGTACCAACTACCGAAGGAATTCCTTAAGGTGGAATTGCCTGACTGCCTATTACTCCTTAGCCACTGGCCTAACCAACATATTTAAAGTCTCATGATATAACTTGATATGGAATTCTTTTCAATTTTATCTGACTATGTGTTCGTACTTGCTACCTACCGTGCATATATTCCCATTTACGAAGTCAGTTTTGAGATATTTGTAACAACTATGGTTAGCATTGTGTTGGAAGTAGCTATTTGATATGGGGTCAGTTGGTACTATTCTGAATAAGCCCTTTATGAGGTTATTGTATAGGACATGTACTTGTCTCTTCTCCAAAACTCTCCACAATATCTCTCGTACGACAAAATCATAAGTCTTCTCCAAATCCTCTTGGAGACGGTGAAGAAGCATGAGGCATGATATCCCCCAGTTTGGCTACGAGGTCATCAAACCTCTCATCTGAAGTTGGAACAACTGGATACTCAACCTGCTCTGCTACTCGGGCTGATGTCGGAAGACCATGCTTGGAGTAGCATCTAACCTCTGTATGACCTGGATGATAGTATGTGCATGGATGACGAATGCGACCTCCTCTACCATGAGGTCCACGTCCACGAAAGAAAGAAGAGCCTCCTCGAAGCCTCATCTGCCCTAAGAGGCTGCCATTGCCGAAGAAGTCTGGCTAGTAGTAGTGGACATGACAATAATCCCGCTAAGCCTGCGGAAAGCTTCTTCCATGTGAGGAATAGTAGCATCCACGAGAAAATGGAAGCGAGCAACATCATATTCAGGATCGAGGGCTGCTAGGAATACACCAACCACATTAGCATTCCTATATGTCTTCTGCTGCTCTGGAGTAGCCGTGAGAGGCATGAAGCTGTGGAGCTTCTTAAACATCCCACACAAGGATGTATACAACGAATGAAGATGCCGTTCGTTCTGCTTGACAGTAAACATATCATGGAGTTGGAGGATCTTGGTCTCATTCCTCGCCTGAGAATAAGTTGCTGCGAGGATATCCCACATCGCCTTCACGGTGGGCTGATGTAACACATCATTGGTAAGGTTTGAAATCTCGATTTCGATTTCGTTTCGGTCCCCTCCAAAACCGAAATTTCGGTGAAATTTCGGGAAATTTCGACCGTTTCGGTGGAAATGTCGAAAATGACTCAAAAAAGCCATTTTTCAACGATTTTTTTGGAAATTAAGATCTTCTGAGTTATTACAACAATAAATAGCTTACAAATACACACTTATATCACACATATTACTTATATATGCCCCTTAGATCGCACATATCGGTCAAATCGATGTTAATGTTGACTCTTGACTGATATGTACTAGAAATTAATATCATCCAATCCAAGATCTTAAAACATCTTACAAATGCACACTTATATCACACACATCTCTCATCCATGCGCCTTATATCACACCATATTGGTCATATCAGACATATTGTTGAGCAGTCTGATGGAAATGGAAATCAAAATAACTAACTTAGAAGACATCTTTGTTCATAAAAATAGAAAAGAATTTTTTATTTAAAAATGTAGATCATGATTAATTAAACAATGTTTTGTTCATAGAAATAACCGTCACAGATAAAGTTCGAATGAATTACAGAATTATTGCATACTTACAATAATGATGCATCTATTTACGAAGATAAATGACAAACAAATGAAAGGAACAAGCTATATCAAATATATAGAAGCAACAGAGTTTTTTCATCTCCATTGCTTAAACCGAAAGGGGAAGAAGCTCCCCAAGTTGAATAATCGATGTACGTACCCTCTTATCTCAACATACCATGTATCCATGAATTTCAACCGAAATGGATCGATATGTCGAAATATCACCGAAATTTCGGTCGAAATCCAGGAAATTTTGTACAGAGATCCATGAATTTCGGTCGAAATCCGGGAAATCGATATATATAGGAGTTTTGATACCCATGACCTCTCGAAACCGAAATTTCACCGAAATTTCATTCCACGATCATTGGCGACCTCTATCGTCAAAATACATGAAAGTCAAACTTTGCCGTTTGCATCATCCGCCTCCCACGAGGCGTTAACCCCATTTTTTTCCACCGGCTCCTCCTTTATAAGAATATAGTTCTTACCATTGGACTTCGTAAGGCACATGAACTGCATAGCCTGGAGCTCATAGTTTGTCCTTTCCATCTTGACAATAGGTGCTGGATCTCTGAAAGCGCCTGTGGCTGGCAGGTTGACTTTGTTTTTTGATATATCACCGGATGAGGATCACTAGGATTTTGTAGATCAAATGATAAATGTCTACACATACATGGACTTGAATGCATATGCAGACTTATGCACTCAAATCCATCAACCCAAACAGACCTCGATATAAGTAGGAGATCACCGACGAGATATAGAGACCGACCCGAGCGGTGGGTGTGGTTCAATGACCACAGGGATCGACGGTTGAGAGGGGAGCTGGACTTGCAGTGGCGGCGGTTTGGCCTGGCTTGGCGACAACGGGAGTGGGGCTGGTAGCGACGAGAAGAAGCCATCCCAATGGAGGCTCGGCGGAAGAGCGATGACGACCGCTTCCGGAGAGAAGGGGGTGATGACAGTGCCTGATGGAAAGAGTGGAGCGGCGGGTGTGGGTTAGGGTCAGAGTTGTACGGAGCTTCAGTCTAGCACCGCAACTCTGATACCATGTTGGGAAAAATAGAAGAGTTGTCATAGGCTCTCTTATATAGAGGAGAGACCTATGTGTAAATTACATAAGATGGACATGAAGAAATAAATAAAAGAAAGGTACATAGAACATAAATATATCTCTACAAACAACGATTTCGATAATCGCAGATTTACCAAGATTGAGTATTAACTTTGCTATGATAAGCATTGAAGACTCAAAAGTCAAAAATGATGGTAACCATGGATGGTGAAGTGCAAGTTTGTGGGTATTGATGGGTGCGCCGCCATTACCTCTGCAAGACGAGGTTAGGGTTTCTCTTCTATGAGACCTGGATGAACTAATCTTTTAAAGGACCTTTTCAGATCATGACCTAGATGGAATCACCCGAACTCCAAGATCGTATAGAAGACCCAATGCCAGTCTTGATAGTAAACCAGATAACAGATTCGATTGGGCACCTAGTAACATAACATATTAAGCTATTGATTCCAGATCTGCTCGCACATCTATCTGGCCAGCCGATTGATGCTACCTTGGGGCTTTCTCTTAGCCTGATAATTATTGATTTGTTATTCCAATATGGGGATCTAATGGCTCAAGGCTCGGTTCCATTGGAAACGAAGGACTTTTCTGATGAAGGGAAGTCTGTACAACGTCATCAGCTTTCGAACTTCACCATATAGACGACTTTCGTTGGAGCTCTTCCTTTAGTCGGTTAGGGGGCCTTTCCGTCAGCTCTCGAAGGGGTGTTGTCCTTTACTTTTGCTTCAAGATCATCGACACTACCTTCTACTTACCCTATGAGATCTTCACCCGCGTCCTCGAAAAGTTTAGAGGAGGATAAAAGGATGCGCAAAAAAAGACATATAAACTACAGAGAAAACATACTAGATCTAACCACGCTTCTTTGGTTTCAGATTCAGGTGACGAGATCACACCTCACCTGCTTTTCAATTTTTCGAGATCTTGGCTTATGTAAGATGATTTCAGGGAAATGTGCATCAATGAGTTCACCCGACATTAGCTCGATTGGTCCAAAGATTAACAACGTTTGCAGTTACAAAAAAGAATTGAGAGAGCTTCGGAGGAATCGACGTGCTGTTGTTGAGACCGAAATAGTGAGATTGGATAAGGTAGAAGATGACGGAGATTTGTCCACACTGGAACTAGAGAAAAGGGCGATGTGTCAGAATGTTATTCTAGAAGAAGATAAGAAGCATGTAGCATAGTGGAAGCAGAGATCCATGCAGATATAGACTAAGGAAAGCCATGTATACACCGGATTTTTTCATACAGATGTCAGTGGGAAATGCATACACAACTTGTTACATGATGTGGTGTTGGACGACATACATGTGGAGGGGAACGATAAATGAGAAGAGCAATGGCGGATTAGTTCCAAGTAATCTCTCACAGACACAAGAATATATCATGGAGATGGGCAGGTGTAAGGGCCTCTTATATCTATGGTCCACAGGCAACCCAACTCATGGGGACTTTGAGCGCGGCGAGGCGAAGACGACAATGTATATTTGAAATGTTGATGGTGCCCCGGGATCGGATGGTTTCGTGATATTTTTATACTATGAGTTTTCTGTTGTGGTTGGGAACGATGTTATGGTGGTGGTGGAGTTTACATATGCTAATAACACTCATTTTTTTACTATCAAAGGAGATATGAGAATGAGTTGAAGACTTTGGCCTGTTTGCTCTGTTAAATGTTATATATCTTATGGTTGCCAAGGTCTTGATTAACCTCCTCAATAATGTTTTAGATAATCTTGTCTCTCCAGTGTAGTCTGCCTTCATTCCTGGTAGGCAGATTGGGTCGGCCTAGCAATGGTTCTTTTATACTAAATATTGCTACTTATATAATTAGAAAGTTGGTGACGTGCTTTATATATTATCTCTATATGAGAGATAGTCAATCATGGTAGAAGAGAGGGTAGGGAAGTCAAGCACTTGAGAATAGTTAATGTGACGACCGTCCCCCTAGGATCTGGATACTCGGCAAACCAGTTCCACGCACATACATTCCACATTCGAAAAACACAATATAATATAAACATGACAGAATATGCATAAAAGACTGGAATTTAATTTTTCTTTCTTTTCCATTCATTTTCCATACATCCATCCATTCATTGCAATCCATGTCCACAAAATATCACATGTATGCATCAAAAAGCTGTCCATACATACATTGTACATCTCATATCTCTCAACATAGCTACAAGTAAGGTAAACATAGTAAAAGCTACAACAAGTACTATACCACGAAAGAACCATAGCTACACCAAAAATGTAGCCTCCAAGCAAGAGCCACTTACTGCTGTGGCTGCTACTGGGAACCTGCAGATCCAATAAAAAGGGACGTTATAAGCAAAGTTGCCCGTACAGTGCCAAACTACAAGTAAACTATTAAAAGGTATGCAAAAGAAACCAACTGGATAAACCGTCATCACCAAGAAGACCCCACTTAGAACGTCATCAATTCCATTATCTTTAATTACACAAGTATCGTGGATAGTTTGCGGTCTTGGTTAATGTGGGACCCCGCACTATAACTTTAAGGTACTAAGAAAACTTTAGGGTTGGGATGCCTCCATAGACACACGGTGGGGTAAAATGCATCCTAACTAAGTTCCCAACACATCTACTAGCTTCATATACCAAACTGTAATTCCCATGTTAAATCCCCATGCATTCCACTCGATCAACTTCCAACTCACGAATCCTCACGAACCAGCCAAGTCCATTACCCACATGTAAGAGTCCATGATGACATAAGGCACGAGATATGCACCGGTCACTGAGATCATTCATATCACAGTCATAAACCAATCAACTATCCCAACCCTTCTTGTACACATGAGATCACTTTATTTGTTCCATTTCTCAACTTTTATAACTACATTTCTCGGAACTCCCTTTTTAGTGCCTTTACCTGGAATATTAACTAATGTGGCATACATATGCTAGTACATGAGTGTTAACCATAAGAGAAAAGCAAAGCAACAGACTATTAACCACGAGTATTTGGCGTGCTCTCTAAGTACTGGGTTAAAGGCACACAAGTACTGAGGAAAAACACCGTTGGATTAGCACCTCGGTGTGCCAAGCAACATGTCTTCCAACCAACGCAACTGTTGGGTTTGTGATGCTTAAGCTTCTACCATGGTCCCAAGGATGCATGCCCGTCCCTTGGTGGCAACTACTCCACTATCCATATGCTACTTAAGATTAAATCATGGTATAGACAAGGATCCAACAGGAAATGTGTTTGTTGAACTCGGATATAAATATACTGATCTGGATACATCTTTGATTATTCAAACGATGCTTGAGATACTCTCAACTCATCGAGGCTTACAACATCTATTTTAGATCACTTTTACTCAATGGATCCATTCCATTATTGAGTGACTCATCCATTATTCCACATGTTTAACATATATTGTAATGTCTTAGATGATTCCGCGTCTTTCTAGAATCAAATTAACCAAAATTTAAGTCCATTTCGTTCCACAATCCCAGAATGATCGATTATCTTGATGATCGATCAACAAGAAAATATGATCTATCATTGTGGTGTCAAATGATCGATCATCCATCAGGCATGATGATCATGCATGATCGATCATCCAATTTGGTATGATCGATCATACCTATACATTGGCCGGAATTTTCTTTGATGACATACATGAAGTCGCTTTAATCATAAAACTAATTATACCCTTGTGTTTCTGATGCTACCTATTTCACGAATATGTATTTATCTTATCCATGCACTTAACTATTCAACGGGAAATCGCTAAACGATGATGTGATATGAGATGAGTTTTGGCACAAAACTCGTCAAAATGCGAAATCGACGCACCTACATGTTCTAGACACTATCCACAACTCATACTGTGAAAAACACGCAGACCCGACAATAAACAGAGGGAAAAACCGTGCTTATGAGAATGTTCTCCCATTAACTTCCTTTGCCCAAAATTAGAGTTCCACGACGTTTCGTGGAACATGAGTGTGTCTACGACGATATTCGCTGTGAGCTCTTCAAAATGGCGTACTTCGTCATTCGATCGGAGGTCAAAATTCACTCCTACGACAGAGCTTCGGTGAGGTGGTTATGGCTCAAGCGAAGTAGCTAAGTGGTCTGACGACTTAGCCCAGCCTTCCCCTTATATAGGGGTTCACCCTTAAAAGGATCTGGTTTGGATCTGGATCCATATAGCCGCAACTCGTCCGTATTTTATGCGTATCTCTCGCATACAGACTCGAATTCAACGTTTTTGGACTCGTTGGAAAGGTCTCGACGAACACTACAAGATGATGTGATTATTCATCTACTTTGATTATTGTATCAGAGCAGAAATTAGGGAAAAGATCAAGTCCTAATATGAGGGATTTCACATTATAAAAACATCAAAGGAAGTCTTGTCCTTGAGACTTAGTATGATCTTAAAACCGATCCCAATACTGACCTTAATGCATACAAAGCTCAAGGAGGAATGGACCCATAAAAATATCAAAAAGAGCGAAGCCCATAAAAATCTCTAATGGAATTTGACTAGGGTTATGATTTCGTACCTGTAAATAGATGAGGATATTTCTCCCACATATCAACCTCAGGCTCCCACATCGCCTTCTCGACGTCTTGACTCGGCTACATGACCTTGACTAAATGAATATCCTTCCGCCTCTGCCTCTTTGATCGCATGGTTTACTATCTGAACATGCTCCTCAGGGAAGGAGAGATTTATATCCACCGCCAAGTTCTTGTAGCTGATCGCATGTCTAGGATCTCGGATGTATTTTCGAAGATTAAACACATGGAATACATTATGAATGCTCTCAAGGTGTGGGGGAAGTGTCACTTTGTAAACCACTTTCCTTACTTGAGCCAAGATCTTGAATGATCTCACAAAGCACGATGCAAGCTTGCCTTTGACACCAAACTGTTGCACGCCCCTTACTGGGGATACTTGTAGGAACAAGAAGTCCCTACCATGTGATTATGAGGAATACATTAGACACACAAGGTTGGTTAACAATGATAACTTTAAGGTATGGATGTAAGATACTATACCTGGAACTCAAGGTCTTGACGTCGCTGGTCGATGTAGCTCTTCTGACAGCTTTATGCAATCAACAATCTTTTCCTTTTTTTGAAAGTCTTCCATATAGGGGGTAGTACTCGGTGGTACCCTCCCCATCAAAATTTTATTGCTAACAAAAGTCGAAAGTAAGGAAGTTACAGAGCTAAGTAACAAACTAACCCACCCTTACAAATCCAAACGAAACCACCCATACAAAATAAAAGCGCTAGAGCATCCAGTCCTCAACTAGCCTTTTCGCAAGGAATGCCACGTTCTCCTCATAAAATCTTTGGCCGGAGAAAATCAGGTCGTTTCTGCCACGCCAAATCGCCCAAAGATAGGCCATCGGAAGAAGGCGATCTGCCCTTGGTCTATCCTTGCTCAGGTGGATCGAATTCCAGAAAGATTGGAAGTCATCAAAGCGGCACCAAGGAATCTCCGAGTTCATCCAGATCTGAGAAACCACATGGCATGTAAAGAAGAGGTGATCAGTGGTTTCAATCGCATTATCACATATCGCACATTTGTCCGCAATAATTCCCAACAGTTTGACGCATCGGTCGTGAATCAAGAGCCGCTTGCGTCGTAGAAGCCACAAGAAAATCCCCACACGTTCCAGAAGGCGAAGGGACATAGGCCCCCTTCACCGAGAAAGGCCCAGCTTTCCAGCCCCAGTGATCTCTTCCCACAGTTGGAGCCCCCACATTCCTCACGGCCTCAAGGAGATCCAGAAACTCTTCAAATCTTCTGTCGGAGAAGTTGGCGGAGAAGGTGGGGCACCAAGAACCAGCAGCTCGCCACCGAGCAGAGCTTGTCATTTGCCAAGGCAAATAAGCGGGGAAAGCGAGAACACAATGCTCCCGTCCCCGACCAATCGTCCATCCAAAAAGCAAAGTCATTTCCATCCCCCACAACCGGCTTGAACAGCAGAAGATTTTTCAAGGAAGAATTCAAGACGCCCCTCCAGAAAGGCGTAATGGTCTTGCTACAAATATGCTGCGAATGTGGCCTTCCCTTCATACCATAGATCTCGTGGATCGCTAAAACAACGAGGTCGTTACTCGGGCCCCAAACCCTGCTAGCCTATTTGAGCAGTAGTGCCTCGTTCAATTCCTCCAAGGATCTAACACCCAGCTCCCCCCCCCAATCCTTGGAGCGTTGGATATCCTCCCAGCTGACCAAGTGGATTCCCCCCCGTCCAGTGGCACCGTTGCCCCAGAGAAAGCCGCACATCATCTTTTCCAACCTTGCGCGAATCCCCTTCGGAATCTTGCGTGAAGCAAGGAAATAAACTGGAATGGCCGACAATACGGCCTTGAGAAGGACCAATCTTCCTCCTTTAGATATAAAGTTAGTTTTCCAGCCTGGCAATCTCGAATCTAACTTCTCCATTACTTTCAGCCAATCGCGGAGCCGCACCCTCCCCAAAGTCAGAGGCATCCCAAGGTAGTCAATAGGGAAGTCAACGCACGCAGAACCCAAAGCAGTAGACAACCCTTCGACTCAAAGCTCTGCCGCACCAAAAGGAACAAAAGTAGATTTATTGTCGTTCTTGCATAAGCTTGAAAGCTCAGAGAAAATTTCAAGCGTTGTGGCCATCCCAGTGGCTTCCTGGACCCCCCCCCCCTCAATGAGGAAGAGGGTATCATCCGCGCACTGGATAATAGGTATTCGCAGATCGCCCCTAGAATAACAGGCAGAAAGACCATGATCAACGACGCTCTTGGCCATATCAGCGAGGATGTCCGCTGCCAGAATGAACAGCAAAGGAGCAAGTGGGCATCCCTGACGCACACCTCTTCGTGGTTGAATCCAACCTCCTCGGGTCTGCCATTGATAAGAATCGAGAACGAGGCCGTGGTAATGCAACGCCTCATCCAGGAAATCCAAACATCAGGGAAGCATAATCTCTTCAAAACCGACCATAAAAACCTCCAATCAAGGCTGTCGAAAGCCTTGGCAAAGTCCACCTTCCACAAGATGGCACTCGCTCCCCGCTTGCGCCAATCCGCGATGAGTTCCGACGCAAGAGTTGTGCAATCCGAAATCTGACGACCCGGGATGAAAGCAGATTGAGCCGGAGAAACCAAGCCACCGATAACGCTAACCAGTCTTGAGGCAAGGACTTTGGCGATAATAAGATAAAGAGCATTTGAAATAGCAATGGGGCGATAATCCTCAATCGAGCTTGACGAAATCCGCTTGGGAATAAGCACAAGCAGCGCACTGTTAATGCGATCAAAACCCCGATTCCCACGGCAGAATTCCATCATCACTTCGAGCACCTCGGGTCCAACGAGGTCCCAGAAGCCCTATAAAAAGAAATAGGAAAGCCGTCAGGGCCAGGGGCGGCGTCGAGGTTCAGGTCCCAAACAACATCTTTGATCTCGTTAAGGGAGGCATCACGGATTAGAAAGTCAGAGGAGGGTGGTTCTACAAGTCTGGATCCGCGCCCCAACCATCTCCAAACACGCGGGATCCTAGAAGAAAGTTTGTCCCTGAAATGATCAGCAATCGCGCATCCCATTTCCTTGTTTCCCTCGGTCGTAACCCCATCAATAGTGATAGAACGAAGGGCATTACATCTGCGTCTACCGTTAGCAATACAATGGAAGAACGCGGTGTTCGCATCTCCCTCTTTCAGCCAAGAAGTCCTCGAGCGTTGGCGCCATTCAGTTACGCGTTTCTTGTCCTCCAAAGCCACAGTCTTTTGCGTCGCCAGACGCTCCTCCTGCTCGAGAGAGGAAAGCTTTCTCTCGTCTTTTCCCCATAGTCTTTACAACTTTAGATGTCTCCTCCATGATCTGCAGGGTAAACAAGGTGTTGTCACCTACCTGCTGCACAAGGGAGTTGTATGCCCCCCATATAAGGCCTCGAAAGGTTTCATGCCAATGCTGATGCGATAGCTATTGTTGTATGTGAACTCAATTAATAGAAGGTGATTCTTCCAGGATCCTTTTTACTCAACACGCATGCCCGTAACGAATCCTTCGAAGTCTGAATGCTTCTCTCGGATTGCCTGTCTGTCTGTGGGTGGTAACTAAGATGTAGCTCGATCCGTAAGGTCCTCATGAACTCTCCCCAGTAGAATGAAGTAAAGCATGAATATATGTTCGACATACCACCTTGGGTATCTCATGCAGCCTAATGACATACTGGATGTATAATCTGGCTAGCTCAAGTGGAGTACATGTCATGTTAACTGGAGTGAAATAGCCTGACTTGGTCAAATGGTCAACAATCACTCATATCATAGCATGCCTGCCTGAGCTGCATGACAATGGTGTGACAAAATCCATAGAAATGCTCTTCACTTCCATACTGTAATGGGAAAAGAATGTAGTAAAATATGAGGTATGTGGTGCTCTGCCTTCACCATTTGACATGTAAGGCATCGACTAACGTTCTTGGTTATGTCCTTCATGCCCTCCTACAAAAAATGCTGGCGGATATCTCGGTACATCTTGGTGTCACTTGGATGAATAAAAAGTCTCGAACTGTGCGATTCATCCATGATGTCTAGCCTTAGCTCCTCATCATTTGGGTCACACACGGTCCTCCTTTTATAAAATGGACTCACGGACAGGAAATCCATCGAACTCATCCTTTTGGCATCTATGATATAAGTCATGTATCCTCTAATCTGTTTGCTACCCTTGGATAATCCTGTCCCACAAGCTACCGTACTTTGTCGGTACAGTCACTACATTAGATGTGTCCTCAAATGGATGCTACTCACTAAGTGTAGTGAGCACATCTCAAGTCTGCAATCAAGTCGTTGAACCCTCTATGTGTGATCGTCGGCTCAAGGCGTCTGCCACCACATTCACCTTATCTAGGCGGTAGGAGATGGTACAATTGCAGTCCTTCAACAGCTCCATCCACTGCGTCTGCCTCATGATCAACTCCTAGTAAAAAATGTAACCGAGGCTCTTGTGATCGGTGAAGATGTCAAAAGTCACTCCGTACAAATAGCGGCGCCATATCTTCAGTATGAAGACTATAACCACCATGAGTGGGATAGTTGCACTCATGTTCTTCAGTTGTTGTAATGCGTAAGCCAGAACCTATCCTCACTGCATCAGCATAACGTCCAACCCTTCCTTGGAAGCATCGGTGTAAATCACGACGTTCAAGATACCAAAAGGAGGGGTGAGAATAGGCGCGGAAGTTAATCGCTCGTGTATAGAAGCTCAATTCACATTTGTCACTCCAAACAAATGTTTTTTTTTGAAGCCTTCCAAACAAATGTTACGTCCTTATGCATCAACCGCGTGAGGTGTAAGGTCAATTGGGAGAACCCTCTAATAAATCTCTTGTAGTACCTGACGAGGCCAATGAAACTGTAGACCTTTATATCTGTCTTGTGTTGCTCCCAAGATACAATTGCCTCTATCTTTGCAGGATCTATTGATACCCCTGCCTCTGAAATCACGTGACCGAGGAATGACACTTCAGAAAGTTAGAACTCACGCTTGATATATTTAGCATACAACTGATGCTCCCGGAGTGTCTCTAGGCTATAGTAAGATAGGACTAGTGCTCACACTCATCATCGGATTAGACTAGAACACCGTCAATGAATATTATCACGAACCTGTCTAAGTATGAATGGAAGACTCGATTCATCAAATCCATAAATACAACAGATGCATTCGTCTTGAAGGCATCACCATGAACTCGTAATGACCATATCTAGTATGGCATGCGAACTTCATCTATACATCCTTGATCCTCAATTGGTGGTGTTCAGATCACAAATCGATCTCGGAGAACACTGCTACTCCTTGTAACTGATCAAATAGATCATTAGTTCACGGGAGTGGATAACTGTTCTTGACCGTTCGCTTATTCAACTGTATGTAATCTATGCATAGCCACAAGGATCCATCCGTCTTCACGAAGAGGACTGGTGCTCCCCATGGTGATATACTGGAGCGGATGAATCCTTTCTCTAATAGCTCCTGTAACTGCACTTTGAGCTCCTTGAGCTCAGCATGTGCTAATCTGTATGGAGGGATAGAGATTGGTTGTGTGTCTAGAAATATCATGATCTCAAACTCTCTGTCCCTCACTAGTGGTAACCCAGGTAAGTCATCTGGAAACATGTCAGGAAATTCGTGCACAATTCAATCATCCTCGATCATCTGATCCTGTGTGGCTGGGTCTACCATGTAGGCAAGGTAGCATACATTACCTTGGTTGAGAAATCGGTGTGCCCTCAAGGCGGAGATGCAATCGATCCCACCATCAGACATATGCTCGTTAAACTGAAATGGCTGCACTCCAGGTAAATGGAACCACAATCTTCCGAAATAGTCCAGGCATGTATGCTGCCTCTCTAGTCAGTCCATGCCTAAATGATGTCGAAGTCCCCTAACTGAATCAATAGTAGGAATGCGGGCATCACGTGGCCATCTATCTGCATGGCTATATAGTCTTCTAACCGAATCAATAGTAGGAATGCGGGCATCTCGTGCCCACATATCTGCACGACTACATCCTCTATTGCTTGACGAGTGATAAACAGCTGGCCCCTTGGGCCCTTGATGTAGTACGAAGATGAAACCCTCACCACGGACTTGCTCAATATGGGCACCATACGATGTGCAGGAAGGAATGTGTAACCCCTGAATCAAACAATGCTTGTAAAGAAATCCCACGTGCTGAAATCATACCTCTGACGATCGATCTAGAAGCATGAACCTGCTCCTGCATCACCACATTCAATTGCATTCGTGGTGGTGCGCTAGATCCTGCAGCACTGAATGCCTACTTTGGGTCTCACTGAAAATCACAGTCTTTACGTCGGAATACCACTCTCTGTACCCAACTCGTCACAATACTCTTGCGCATCTTGCGTTGAATGCCCAAAGGAATTGCCACTGATTTCCCATGGTTTATAATAAGCTCGGACAGTTCGCCAAAAATTCCTACTATTACGCACATTCCTTTGGCAACCTCCTTGCCCCCCTCAATAAAAAAGATCTTGTCTTTTGCATACTGCAAAAGAGGGATAGAGATATCTTCAGTGGCGTACCTTGCTATGTGGCAATTATGCATCATCTGCTGAACCATACACAGCAAGACATCAGCTGCAATAACAAACATCGTGGGAGCAAGTCGGCACCCTTGCTTAAGAACGCGCTGTGGCTGGAAAAACCCGCCCTTGGGATGACCGTTGACGAATACTGAGTAAGAGGTCGTCGTGACACAATGCTTCATCTAAGAGATCCGGAGATCTGTTTGTGGAAGAACAAATCCGGGTGACAAATCGCTAAATCAAAACTCTGCAACACATACACTCTTACGCGTTGGTTGTTAGTCATGGTAAACAAAAAGAAATAACAGAGAAAGAGGGCTTTCTCATTGGTTCCTTTGCAGCTGAAGAGGTGGATGCCAAATCCATCTTCGTTTCTTTGCGAAAATAGGTGGGACGGGCATTCACTAGTGATGTGGTTGGTCTGGGATCCAATCTCTTTTGTGCAAGGGGTCTGTCAAACTCGGAGATCGTTGTGCTGCTACATGTTGATCATTTGTTATATTGTAATTTTCAATATTACATATATAATACTTGACTCGTTTTGGAATGTCATATTGTATTTTCAAGCGGAAAACATATGATAATTTATGCATAATGGTTAAGGAAGAATGTTAAAACGTGCATTATGTAAATTTGATTGGATATAAATTTTTTCCTTGTTTATGTTTTGGCTATTTAAAGTGGGAAAATGGTTGGTTGTTATTGCTTATTTTGCAGCTCTCATGCAGAATTTATGCACTTACTCAATTCATGTTTCCTATCCAAAAGATTAGTGCTCAAATCCTACATATCTTAAAAAATTGTCATAAATATGTGCAGCTTACTCGATTTCTTCCTTTTCCAGATGCTAAGAACAGAGAGAGGACAATTTCTAGACAGGATGAGAAAGAGTGGATTCAATACATAAATGCTATTAGTGCAGTCATCCAGGAAAGTGGCATTAACCAGAGAAGATTTTTCGACTTGAGAGGGAACCATGATAAATATGGAGTTCCTTGCATTGGAGACAAGTTGGATTTCTTTTCTGTCTATAGTATCAGTTCTCAGCTTAATAGAAGGGGCACTGTACAAAGCATCTCTCTTGTGGTAAGTACTGAAATGTGCATATTTCATGCTTAAAATGCTGCTGCTGCAGCAGCAGCAACAACAACAAAGCCTTTTCCCTCATTAAGCAAGGTCGGCTACATGGATTCTTCGCCTCCATTCAGATTTATCTCGGGTCATTCTCGGGCTTAGATCCAAAAAACTAAGATCCCTTTGTATAGTCTCATGCCAACACTTCTTAGACCTTCCTCACCCTCTCTTAACCAGCTCAACATCTGAAAACTCGCATATCTTAACTTGTGCATCAATTGACATCCTTTGCAAATGACCAAATCAAAATATATTAGAAAAGCAAATATTCGCTGGTTACCAAAATATATCTTGCGTAAGGACCCCATCTGGGAAGACTGGATATTTTGACATCAACATTGGTTTACATCAAGGTTCTACTTTGAGTCCGTATCTTTTTACTTTGATTATGGACGAGTTGACCAATCACATTCAGGATGAGTTACCTTGGTGTATGTTATTTGCTGATGATATTATGTTAATTGACGAGACTAGAGACGGAGTAAATGAGAAGCTTGAGGTCTGGAGACATGAGTTGGAGACTAAAGGATTTCGTATAAGTAGGGCTAAGACGGAATATATGGAGTGCACCTTTGATGGAAGCAATGGTGAAGGAATCGAGGTGAAGATTGGCGACGATAACATTCAGAAGAGAGATTCCTTTAGATATCTGGGATCTATTCTGCAACATGATGGGGAAATTGATGGAGATGTTACTAATAGAATAAATGCAGGCTGGCTAAAGTTTAGAGGAGCCTTTTTTGTTCTATGTGATAAGAAAATCCCTTTAAAGATTAAAGGAAAGTTTTACAAAGCAGCCGTGAGACCTGCTATGCTTTATGGATCTGAGTGTTGGCCTGTGAACCATAGACATGTGCAGAGAATGAATGTAGCAGAAATGAAAATGCTAAGATGGATGTGTGGACACACACGTAAAGATTGGATTCGGAATGATGCAATCAGAAAGAAAGTTGGCGTAGCTTCGATCGAGGATAAGATGCGAGAAAACCGCTTAAGATGGTTTGGACATTTGCAAAGAAGATCAGCTGATGCACCAGTTAGGAGATGCGAGTGTTGAGACGTTGAGCCGGCTAAGAGAGGGCGAGGACGGCCCAAGAAGTGTTGGAAAGAGACCATACGAAGGGATCTTAGTTTTGTGGATGTAAGTTCGGGATTGGCCCAAGATAGATCTGAATGGAGGTGAAGAATCCATGTAGCCGACCCTACTTAATTGTGGGAAAAGGCTTTGTTGTTGTTGTTGTACCAAAATATATATGAAAATATATCAGAAAATATATCAAGAAAATAACCAATGCATTATCGACCTCCTCCATTCTTAAAATATATCAAGAAGATATAACAAAAAAATTCTTATTAAATTATCTCTTGTAAATACTGGCTATTTGTGTACTGTGCATTCTTGGGACCACTGGATCATTTCTAATTCCACATCAATGTGATAACTTCCTCTATTTATTTTAGATCATGCTACCAAGTATCCTTCACGCAACGTAAGGATGTTGCCCCTTCTTTAGTTCTAACGTGAGAATGAACTTGCATTATATTTATTGTAGTTTGTCTGGTTTCTAGACTTTCTTTATTTTCTTATCTCATTTATTTTTTAATTTTGAATATCCAGTTGGAGGAAAGATGCAAGTAGCTTTATTGAAATTATCTTGAGTACGTAGCCTTATGTAGAAAAAGAGAGAACGAAGGGAAGGGGCCAAGAGACTTATGATTGTTACACTCTCCCTCAAGTTGGGATGTATTCATATTAACCATGCGCAACTTGAAAGTAATAAAAGAATGTTGTTTCTTTGGAAGTGCCTTTGAGAACAAGGCTAAAAAATGTGTCTCGGGGCATTTTGCACCAAAAACTGCCTATAGGCTATAGCATGGACATTCCTGGTCGTAACGTGCACCTCGATGGCCCGATGCAGTCGAAAAGGTGTGAGGCGTCGAGGCACAACCGAGGTGCTACCTCACTTGGGTACCAAAAACCTCATCACCCCTTTTATTCCTGATAACCCTTTCCCACAATAACAAAACCTAAAATCCTCGTTACTCGTTTCCTTCATAACAAAAACTACAAATTTCTGAGGGTGCATTTGGATGTATGGGTAACCTAGTAGTGGGGTAATCCCTTTTTTTGTGGGTAATCTGATGGATAAGCTATGTGTTTATTTTGATGTTTGGATGGTGTGGGAAGGTTTGTTGTTTTGTGATTGCTTTGAAGTTTGGAAAAATGATTAGATTAGTTATTTAATTAATTATTAGTTAATAATAATATTTTTTTATAGTTGAGGGAGATAATTGTTCTTGAATTGAAAGGGAGAGAGGCTATGTGGGAATAAATGGTGATGGGATTGAAAAGAGAGAGAAAGAGTGGCCCCACTGGAGTTGTTGGGTGAGTGGAGAAGCATGTTTTGGTTCAAAAACCACACCATACCCTGGTGAATTTGTATTGGTACCCTGTGCATCACCAGTGTAACCCCCAAATCGAACACACCCTAAGCTCCTCCACTGCTTCTCACTGCTTCTCCTCTACTAGCCCCTCCTCTCAGCCACGATGCTGCTCGCACCTCTTCGAGCTGTGTTGTCGCTCGCTACTTCTCTCAGAGCTACGACACTGCTTGCTCTCTCTGAGATGCTACATCGCCACCAATTCTCTCTCAGCTCCAACATCGCTCCCTTCACCCGTATGCTGAATCCCTCCTTCCTTTGATATGTTACCATGTGATATGATGTTGGAATTTTTTCTTGCATCATAATCCATCATTTGCTTTCTTATTATATTCTACTGGTGCCTATTGGCTCTTTTTCTGCAATTGTGTTTGGTATTATTTAGTCCTCTCTTGGCATTTGCTTCATTATTTTCGCATGTTATCACATTCTACGTCGGGCATATCATACGTAAAGCTTTCATCAGTCTAGTTCCAGATGCTTTCATGCTCTCACTATATAGGGTCATTGTTTGCAAGAAGTTCTATTCTCCATTTACGTGTTAGGTTACCTTGGCTTTCTTTGCACCTTGGCCTTTATTTACTCATTTAAGTCAATAAAATTGAGTGCTACTTGCTACATGGATTGGTGCAACCATGTGCATTTTTTGCCCAATGTTTGATAAACATGCAATCAAAACACGGATTACAATTTGATTTATTACTGTCATATTCTATCACTATTTGAAATGTTTACTCTTTCTTTACCATTGAATTTGTTAGTTATTAGTAGCAGAGTGCAGCTCTAAGTGCAACTCTAATCTATGCTCTAATACGTGGAGTATAGATTCTCTAAATTTATTTTCTTTTTTGTAGTTTAATTGTTGAGTTTTTTTTGCATTGTCTCTGAATTCTGAAATGACCCCTAAAATGAAAAAAAGGAGAAGATGGAAGCATAAGATAGTTCTGATCCTGGACTGAAATATGGCATGGAGATGTAGTTGGACGAATAAAAAAATGAAAGGCTACAAACAAACAAGTTGTAACATTTGTAAAAAGATCATTACACGTAGCATTGCAAGATTGGAAGAACATTTGGCGAAAAGGCAACAAATATGAGAAGTTGCCCAAATGTACCTATCAAAGTGGACAATAAAATTAAGTTGCACTTGATGAAGAAAATGTTGGAAAAGATGGAGGATGTCCGTCTAATGGGTGCATACACAATGCATGGAAGGTTTGGTTTTGGGGAACATGTACCTAGTGGATGCTGTTGTGCTCAACAAGTTAGAGCTCCCATGCATCTTTTTGTGGGAGGACAATGAAATAGAATGGTAAGTGGAAGTGGAACTATATAAGAAAATGAAATACAAATCACGTTCAATGCATCTTGAAGAAAGGAAAATATGTTTCCAAAGTATTGACGTGTTTTTTTTTATGAAAAATGGCTCCTTTTCAATGCCCCCAGTAATCCTTCATACACAATAATGATACACGACATCAACTACTTCAGAAGGGGTTTGAACTTTGAAACCTCCAACTATATATGAATTGATGGCTTTTTTCTGAAAGAATGAATTGAGGGATTCAATATTGAAGAAGAAGTGAATACCATAAAGTCATTAATAGATGATACTAAGGCATCATCCAAAGAGATGAGTCACAACATTGTTTCTGATGGTGGTTGGATTGACATAAAAAAGGTTGCACTTTGATTAACTTCTTGGCGAAAGAGCACATGGTTGTTGAAATCTGTTGATCTTTAGGAGGAGTCAAGAATGCCACATTTCTTCCCAAGTTGATTTATGAGGTTGTTGAGGAAGTTGGAGAAAAGAATGTCATAAAAGGCATTATTGACATAACTGTAACCTATAAGGAAGCTGGTGAGTTGTTGATGGGGATGAGAAAATGCTCATATTGGACCCCATATGCAACCCACTTCATTGATTTTACGCTGGAGGGTAACTTGAAATTGCCCTCGTATGCATAGATTTTTAAGAAATCAAGATATATTATCAACTGCATTTATACTCATGCATGGTTTGTAGCTTGGTTAAGGAAGCATACTGATGGATATTTGGTGTGACCTGATGTCACTCGTGTTTCATCGTTGCTTTCCTTACATTGCAGAGGTTGCTTTAGAGAAAAGATCAATTTGAGTCATTTTACTTCAAAGAAGTGGAAAAGTAGCTCCCACCCCTTTAAAATTCCAGGAAAAAGTATATAACAATTGTTTTGAAAAGAGACCATTTTGGCCCTGTGTAGCATTATGTGATTAGGATGACAAAATTGTTGGTAATAGTGCTTAGAGTGGTGACCTTGGAAAGATATTTGTTGAAGTATGTAATAGAGTGGTAATTGGATCTCTCTAGGATCCAATTGTCACCCACTTATGTTTAGTCCCACATGGATGAGCGACATGACTCTAGTATGTCTGTGAGGCTATATAAGGAGCCCCACACCCCCTGAGTACTCAGTGAGAAACTTCAATAGAAGATCTGACCCTTTGAGGCCTTCTCCAGTGGTTTCTTCCGGCTCCTTCGGGAGCTGCGTTCCACGTATTGCTCTGTTCATCGATTCGCTTTCACATTCTAGATTTCAACATAATATCAGAGTGGTCGAGTCTAGGGTTTATTCTTGAAGATTTTTATGTTGATATCAGAATGGTTCGATTATGCGATTTCATTCAAGCTTCAATTCTGATTTTATTCTAGAAGATTATTTTGTTCATCTATTCAAAAGTTCGAGGTTCAAGAAGGTTCGAGGATTTTTGAAACCCTAATTCGCAGTGCATCCTCATGCACAAGTTAGGGTACCTCGAACCCAAATCTAGGGCAACCTCATGCGCTACTCCAGGCCTCGGATTTTGAACCCTACACGCAACACCCTCACGCATCATCTTCTCCGCAAGAGAAAAAAACTCCAGGCGAGCCCTCTTCTCCAGGCGACGAGTAGGCCTTCTCCTCTCGTCGAAACCTTAGGTGGAAAGATTTGTTTCGCACCTTATACAACAGCAAAAGTCTCTCTTGCATCAGAAGAACTTGAAAATATGTCCTAGACTCCCAAGTGGTACCCCTCCTAGAGTCGCATCTCCAACAACAGCAAAGGCCACACCCATCGCCACCTAGGCCCCTACCCTTGGTCAATCTTGAAGTCATGGTCTCCTCTTAGGTGGCACAAATCTTAGTGGCTGCTCCTCAGCTCTTGACGGTGGACCCACCTGCGATGCTGCACTGCCAGCCGAAGAAGAGGAGGAAGCGGAGAACCCATCTTGCATATCGTGCCGCCTCATACCTCCTAATCTCAAAAGCCTCATCGAGTAGTGTGAATCCTAAATAAAAGCCCAAGTGGGCTGTGTGTTTTTTTTAAAACGAGGGGAGAGTCAGATTTGTAAAAAAAAATGAGAGGGAATTTTATTTGAGGCCCAACATGCCTATTGCTGCTATGTATCAAAAAAGAAGAAAGGTCTGCTTCTATTGGGCCCAAAGTGGGCTTGTTTGAAAAAAGGAAGATGAAAGCCAAGGAAAACATTGAACGGCTTGAAAAAAGCTACATACAAAAAACCATGCGTAAAAAGAAGAAGAAAAAGAAAATAAATTGTGCAAAAAAAAGAAGCACAAAAAAAGTTGTGTTTTTCTCCCAACTTGTTACATGCTCTTATCTATGATGCAGATAGAAAATCCAACGGTGGAAAAATATAATTTTCGATGGAAGAAATTTAAAGAGGGGAGGAAGAAGGAGAAAACGTTACGGATACGAGGGGTATTGGAGACAGAATCGTGAAGACCACGTTGTGAGAGAGAATAACAAGAGAGCGATGATGAGATAAACTCAATTTTTTCCATATAATATGACTTGTCTTATAATAGACTACCAGCCCCTTTATATAGGAGGGATGGAATTACAAAAATAGAAAGTGAATCAAATTCAAATTCAAATTAAAATCCCACTCGATCCTAATTGACTCTAATTTGAAATTCGAAATTCAAATTTAAAATTGAATGACTAATTTGAGATCACATGAGATATCTTTTATTGAAATAAAAGTTGCAATGACTCAAATAAAAATAAATAAAATTAACGGCTATAAATCAATCCTATTTGTTAATTCTGTGCCGCATCAATTCTCCTCTGCTTGAAAAATTCGTCTCCTGACGAATTGCTTTATCTTCGAAGCTCGACGATCGGATGTCAACGTTGTTATTCGCCTCTTGGAAGAATATATGTGGAGCAAACGATGGAACCCAGATGTCTTTGGTGCGGTGGTCGGAGTCGTCAACCTCATGTTGGAAGAACATATGTGTCACAAAGGGTGGTGTCTCCACGAGTTTTGTCCCCTTATTGCGGTGATGGAAAAATTGACGAGGCATGAACATCATAGCCTTCGAAGAACCCATAACAAATGTGTGGCACGAACTTAGGATGAAAAGAGATGTGGGTAATGTCATAACCCATAGGATCCTTTTATAGGCAAACCTCAAATTCCTAGTCCTAATTGGCGAAGGTAGCATCTTCATTTCCTTTTTCTCAGCAACTTTCTTTAAATATTCTCGCTCCAAGGGGTTGCAATGCAATTTTTTACCCCTTCCATTAAAGCAATACCTTTTAACTTCCCCATTGTAACCTTTAAATAAGGAGTTTCGAGAGGTATCTTTTTGCAATATTCCCAAATCAAACTCCCAAATTTCATGGATCCGATTTCTCTTCCAGTAACATCCCACGCTAGGGTTTTTTAATATTCGAAAGTTGGCGGCTGGTGCCTGGGATGGAGGGCCACGGTTGTCGGCGACGCCGAGGGGACCGCGCAAGTTGCGCACGAGGAGGCACACACGGGCTTGGGAGGCTGTGGCCTTTGCTTACGCAAGGGCTGTTTCGGCCAAGGTTGTGGGTTTGAGGGCTTCGAACCTGTTGACAATGGAGTTGCGAAAGTCGCGTGGAGTGGAGACAGGGGACTCATCTTGAGTTGCTGGCACGCGAGGCTGGGGAAAGATGTGCGTGCCTCGTGTTGTGGTTGCATGAGCCTCGTGCGAGGGGGGGTCGTTCCCAGTTGATTGTCACGTAAGGGGAAGATGGTGCGGTGATCGAGTCTGGTGTAGTTGACGGTGGTGGCAACGAGGCACACCCCTCCTATGCTGCGATAGAGGGGACCATAACATGGAGATAAGCAAACTCTCCTATGATGCTTTTATCGTAAATTGGTTTCTCACTTCCTGTACAACAAGTTCAATCGTGAACAAATCGAAGATTTCCCATTCTTTTTTCGTAGGATCTTCGTCAAAAATAGATCTCATGTCTTCCTTTTTTTTGCCTTTTAATTCGTGGACAACAACTTCGGTTGAGGAGAAACCAAGCATTTCAAACTCTTCGTCCATAAGATCTTCATCGAATATTGGTCCTGTATCGTCATGGCTTGGTTGTACAATAGTTGCGGAAGTAAAATCCTCTTCCAAACCGAAAATACCTTCGTTTTCCTCACCAAAATCGGGATGAACAACATCTCCAACGTTCTGATTTTTTTGTCGACGGGCGAATTTTCATCGATTAACGCGTCCAACCATGATTGAACCTTAAGGCTTGATATAAGGCGTCGCTTGAACTTTTATTGTCGCGAATGCGCATGTGAGCCATGGGAGAGAAGACTAAGATCGAATTGCATCCTCTAATAAGCGATCAGATCGTCGAATCGTAAGAATGATTCTGTTGCCATGCTTTGCTTCCACTTGATGCGGATAGAAAATCCAACGGTGGAAAAATATAATTTTCGGTGGAAGAAATTTAGAGAGGGGAGGAAGATGGAGAAAACGCGTTGGCTACGCGGGGTATTGGAGACAGAATCGTGAAGACCACGTTGTGAGAGAATAACAAGAGAGCAATAATGAGATAAACTCAATTTTTTTTCATATAATCTGACCTGTCTTACAATAGACTACCAACCCCGTTATATAGGAGGGGTGGAATTACAAAAATAGAAAGTGAATCAAATTCAAATTCAAATTAAAATCCCATTCGATCCTAATTGACTCAAATTTATTTGAATCAAAATTCAAATCTACCTCTATTCTAATTTGACTCTAATTCGAAATTCAAATTTAAAATTGACTGACTAATTTGAGATCACACGCGATCTCTTTTATTGAAATAAAAATTGCAACGACTCAAATAAACGTAAATAAAATTAACGGATAAAAATCAATCCTATTTGTTAATTCCGTGTTGCATCATTCTATCAAGTATGGGAGAAAGGAGGAGCCATAGATGAACATATTCTTCAGGACTTTTCCACGTCCACGACCAAGGCCTTAAATGTCGGTTTCGGTCACCATTTCGGTACCGACCAAAATAGAATTTCGATGGAATTTCGGTGGAATTTCGACCGAAATTTCGGTCATTTCGGTCATTTTTTGTACTAGGACCTTCATATTTCGGTCATTTCGATCATTTTGGTCGAATTTCGATTTCGACCGGATATCGATATTCGACAGAAATTCGACCGAATTTCGCTGAAATTTGAGGCCATGTCCACGACTGACAGACCAATACTCCAGACTGCTACTGATCTTCTGTCTTCACCGAGCATCGACTTATTTGTTAGGGCATCCTTCTTCATCTGCTACCCGACTCCTACGTCGTGTTGGAATTCTTTGTCTATTGTGACACTTCTCCAGGCATGTTGACCTCGTCTCACATTGACTCTGCATGCCTGACATCGAATACATCTGGTGGCATGAAAGTCGTAGACCCGTTATCGAGCGAGGTCTTGTACTAGCATCGAACATATGCTCTTCTTGTGATGTATTGGGTCTGTTTGGTTACTAGGTTGGGGTGGGTTGGGATAACCTCTTATGAATAGTAGCTGTTTGGATGGTTATGATGGTTGGTAGAGGGTTGGAATAAGGAATGTGATGTGATGTCACATTGATTTATTATGGAATTCAAACCCAGGATTGACCCAGGAATGCTGGGAGTAAACCGGGTTACCATGGGATAACTGATGTGACATCCGGATCCGAATAAACTGAACCTGACCTGATTAACGGTCTACATGCCCAATTAATATTCAATTAATATTGAATAAACTCAGATCAACCCATAGATCGTAGATCAAAATTCGTTCGATCGATTAAATCGATCGCATCATAATGCGTGTCACGGAAAAGTCGCGACGTAAATTGGAAATCGCAAAACAAACCGAGACCACATAAAAATCCAACTCGAGGAAATACAACAAAGGGAATCGATCGTTTATCGATTGGAGGTCGTTTGATATTTTAAAATCACAACATTTAATCATAAACCAAGACCGTATCTCAGAAATTTCGGTATTCATCTTTGATCCGAAGTATATGGATATTATACTCATTTTGATCGTCATTCAGAGACAGTCAAAACGAGATATTGTACATCAAAATCTGACACTCTAGGTGCGTATACAACCAATTTCGGTTTTCTAAATAAGAGAGGAGAGAGATAAAGTTAAAAAATATATATGATATTTTTTTAAAAGCAGAATACAACAACAACTGCTGTCATGTGCCATCCATTTGGCTTCTTCATTCCTCTCCACTTGGAATATTCTCTCCCTCCACATGGCTTTGTATATGTCCCCACTTGGCCAACAAAGCCCCATCTCCTAACTTATATAAGCACCAAAATCCCTCTATTCTTCTCTACTTTTTCTCACCAAATTACAACTGAGAAGTCCATCTTTTCCCTTCATCTTCATGCAACCAAGCTGCAACAGCTGCTGTAGGGATTGTTTCCCTCCCTTCAGCCACTGGTGGTGCCTTAGCCATCTGCTGGAGCCTGCTGCTACACCATGGATTACAATTGATTCTATTGAAGATTAAATTCTGGAGCAAATAACAAGTGCTGGAAGCCTCCAGCCCTTCTCTTGCTGCTATTGCAAATTTCGAGCAGCATGCGACTGCTACTGGAGCCTCTTCCCTCTTGCTGGAGCTCTAATAAAGTGGAGCTGCTGCTCCCCTCTACTTCAACTGAAGCAATTGCCCGTTCCCCCTTAATTTTGATGCTCCTCCAACCACTTCCACTGCTGCTTCCAAGGAGAAATTGATATTGTTAAAGTCTCCAATTCAACCATCTTCATGCATGCATTTGATCTCCAATCTTGGAGATCAAAGGTACAATCTAAAACTCCCTTTGCTGCTCTCCATGAATTTTTTTCACACCATTTTATTAACAATTTCGTTCTTCCTCCATAATCATAATATGCCATGGCTTTAGCCAGAAAATCATACTTTCCAACATTAACCTATTCAGTCTGGTTAAAAAATGCAAGACCTTAAGTAGTTACTTGCAAATAGAGACCTTTGTATTTGAAGAAATCCTGACTAAAAAATCAGGCTTCTAATAAGCCATCAATGGTTTCATCTTTAAAATCCATACCCACACATTTGGAAGCTAAGTTTCGAAAGGATTGCGTGATAAAAAAAAGAATAACAAATAATATGAGACATGACTTTTGTGCACACATCTTAGTTGTGTGCACCTCCTCAATCCCTTGTCAAGGTTCATTCTCTCATAAATAATCGCGCCAACTATGAATTCACTTCAACTTGACATAAGGGCAATGCCTTCTCTCGAGATTATAGCATCCTTTAGAAAAATAACGAAGATCTTTGAAGTTTTCACTTTTCAATGATGACCTTAGGCTCGAAAAGAATTGCTTTATTTGCTAAAGCATCTGCTATCGCATTGACCTCTCTATACTAATGGAAAAAATGCTTACATTTGCTTTGTATGATTTCAATTCTAACCACCAAGCTGTAAATTCCAAATATTACATTTTTATCTTTAAGCATTTGTATAAGTACTACATAATCCACTTCAACCATATTTCCCCAGAGAAGCCCCATAGGTATTTAATATTCTGGAATCCATCATTGTTGTAAATCTTCCAGGGTATCTCGAACATTTCTCAAATCACATCATTGCGATACTGTTAGCTTCTTAAGTCATCTGAAAGAACATTTACAAATTTTCCAAAGAAAAGTCTAGCGTAGCATCAATTTGTATTTTTTCCTTAAATTTACAAGGACATTCAAATTTGTATATCAGAGAGTAGTTTGTCAAGATGCAAAATACATGGTTTTTCTTCAAAATACAGTCTAATGCAACATCTAGAATTCATTCATGTCCCGTTGGCATCGATAATTAGTTGAGTGCATTCAGTCCTATTTCTTCTTGTTGAACTTCACATATATAGGTATGGTGGTGTTGATTTTTGGAGTTTAGAGAAGTACAAACCTAACTTCACATTGACAGAATTCATGGAAATTCATAAATTAATCTGGTTGAAAGGACAATGTAAACCTTTCTCGGACTGGTTTTCTTGTTTCCATGTTTGAATCAATGAAGGTTGTGATGAAATGGTACAGACGTCCAAAAGCCTGTAGTGGGCGTCATATTATGATTGAATGTTATTTGTAACAACTTTAGTAGAAGCGATACTTATAGATGTGTTAATAATAAAATTCAAAGAAGTTACACTAACGGAAATTAGAGCATTTTATATGGCCTTGATTAAAATTTATAAGGATCACATGGAAATAGATGGCAGTAAGTTCTTTGTGATGTTAAATTAAGCTATGCACTTTGTATATGGTCATTTGACATGACATCATAGAAATATTAATGCATGTAATTTTACTCAATCGACCATCACATGCACAATAAATACTTAATTATGCATCAAATCTTGGGATTACTGGAATGCTTGTGGCCGAGTTAAAGATACTTTGATGGGTGTGCGACAACATAGAAAGGATTGCAGTTGCAATAAATGTACCATACTAAAGGTTATTTGTGACATTTAAAATTCTTGATATAGAATTACAATGTCGTGGTTTTATGGACATATTATACTCTGGAAGTTTACTAACCTTTGGGTTATAAAGGTTAATATTATAATTATTTCACGAGATCTAATGACTAGCTTTATATCTCATAAGCAGAGGAGAAAAGAGTTGGAAAATTGTATTAAGTTGAACTAAGTTCCAAGATCTAAACTTAAATTCGGATCTAATAAACTAGCTTCTTATCTCATGATTCGAAAAATTAAAACTTTGGGGTGTTTTCATTCAGGAAAAAATGGAATTTCTACATCAAATAAAATTTAGATCCAGATACAAATGTATATCTGATGATCTCGAAATTTTAGAAATATTAAACTATGACCACAAAGACTTCATGAATTAATCCTTTAGACATATTCTACTGATTATAGATCACTATTGAATGAATTATTGACTTGTTCAGTCGACCACAACAAAGATCGAGAAAGGATGATGTATCAAGTCAATAATGGTGATTCGACAATGACTAATCATTTAGAGTGCTAGTCATGGTACGAGGGTGCGGTGACCCTCAACTGGTTGGCAGATAGGAAGCCCAGTTAGGGTAGCAACGACTTAGTGCGTGGGGCTCAGATCCCAGTCTTTTCTCGATTTTTCGCGAGCACTCGCAGTTTTTATGCTTCTCTGGGATCCACAGGTTTTCTTTTAAGACCGGTTCGGCTGACCATCTGTTCTAGGGTACCTAGGCTGGATGGCCCTCAATTTTAATTTTTCGAGCTCGTTTGCCTGTACCGATTGGGATGATTTTTCTAAAGTGACTTTTCCGGAAAGTCTTTTTCACCCGTCTCAGTGGCGTAGTTTTGGAGTAAACCTATCCCTCTACTGGATCACACTTTCACTTAGAGGGCGAGACGGAAAGGTCTCTTAGGAGACTACCTCACCACTTGAGTTTTGGTTACCGTTCCGCTAATAGGCTTGACTGTGGCTACATTTGAATCCTCTATGGCTACATCCGAATCAATTACAATTGAATTTGGATGAGTTACAATTGAGCTTGGTTTCCGTTGAGTTAGTTATTGTTTTGACAATAGTTCCTGACGAAGAGAAAAGATCATATTATGGAAATCATCCTTATCAGACTTCGAGCTATTGCCACAGTTGTTAGATATAACTAGTGTACGTGTTGGGAACTTAGTTAGGATGCATTTTACTCCACACATGCATATAGAGGCATCCCAACCCTAATGCTTCCTTACTGTCTTTTAAAGTCATAGTGTGAGGTCTTTACCCAGATCAAGACCACAGTCTATCCACTAAGCTTGAAAAATTCAACAAGAAAAGAATCAAAATACCAGACTCATCATAAGCATCAGAGACTCATTATTCACATTCTCAAGATTCATCAAACATATATTATAATTAATAAAAAGGCGATGACTTAGATATGGATTATATAATCTTTGTATAAAAATGATTAATATGGGAAATTAAGGTAGGAAGAGTAGTCTGGGGATTCACATCCCAATAACTTGAAAAATTGTTCAAATGCAAGTAGCTCATTAAATTTAAATTGACAAACACTAACTACTTGTCTTCTTTTGGAGCAACTAAATGCCTGTTATTTCTAAGTAATCAGATTTATTCAACATTTGTTGACATTCTGTTCTTCCTAATGCATGGATTGCAGGAAAAACACCTGCATTGTGAATATAAAAGAGATTTTTATATCTCTTGGTCATTATTTGTATTTGTTTATCTTTCAGTTTATCTTATTTAATTTTACCGTAGTGCTTTTCTCCTATATAAGAGAGTTATAGGGCTTTGTGAAATACTTCATTTTTACTTTCCACATGGTATCAGAGCAACGATCCTAGATCGGATCCTGTGCCCTAGAGACCTACCCTCTAGCAAAACCCTATCGCGCGCACCTACGTCGCCTTTTGCGCCTTCACCGCCCGTGTGCTCTATGCCGTATGCCCGCGTGCAGTCGATGACGTCTCGCCTAGCACACGCCTCCAGCGCATCTCCATGCGCACCTCTAGTGTCTCCACGTGCATTGCTACGTGCATCGCAGTGCTATGTACTCCAGCGTCGTACGCCTGTGTGTTTCCTAGCGCACCGCCGTACGCATCTATCAATTCGTGCACGTCTCACGCACAGTCGTGCGTACTCCCGTCCATGACGCTCCATGGGTGGCTTGCTTGTGGTAGAGATTTGACTCTGTGATCTTAGGCACGTAGGGTGTAACGTGAATATCTACAACACCTTAGTTACCCAAAAGAATCTCCAGAAGAATGGAAGAGGTTGCGGTATGAGTTTACACCCACAACCATCTTCTTGTATGTTAGTGTAGACACATGTCTTTCTTGTTCCTGACCCAATCTTAGGATCGTTGTCGTCATGTCTGACAACAAAGCAAAAGTCCCATCCCTGAGTGCTTTCAAAGGTCTAACGCCCATCGTCAAAATGGATGGAACCAACTGTGAACTATAGGCTATGCAGTTCATGAGTTTGATGCAGTGCAATGGCAAGAAGCACATCCTCACGATCGAGGAGCCACGTGACAAGACTGGGAAAAATGCCACATGGGAGACAGATGATGCATATGCACGCGTATGGCTATCCGGGACTATATCCACGGAGATAGCTAATGATATTTTGAGCCAGCCTACTGCAAAGGCTATGTGGGATATTCTCATCGCTACATACTCTCCAGTGAGGAATGAGTCAAAGATACTGCAACTTCAACATGATATCTTCACATCAAATCAGAATGGTCGCCCCCTTCGTACCATATGCACCTCTCTAAGGGGTATGTTGAGAAGCTACATGGATACATTCTCTTGACTGCTACACCAGAGTAGCTCAAGGCATATAGAGACTCTGTGATGACTAGGGTCTTTCTAGCAGCCCTTGACCCTGAGTATGACACAGCTCGTGTCCTGATTCTTACTGATGCTACCATACCTCCAATGGAGGAGGCACGTCGTATATTGAGTAGACTGTTTATATCAATTGGTAGTACTTTACAATCTGAGGCATTTTCAGCTATAGCTGTATCATGTTGTAGAGGAAGCCCTACACCATATTGTGGTAGGGTCCTAACCGGAGCAGAGGAGGGGATGGTCAACCCCGTCAGCCATGCATGCTATTCTAAGCATGGGTTTCCTGCTTCAGCTCGAGTTGTAGAGCAGACACAACAGGCTGGGAGTCCGTTACCTGCATCTGACCAGAGATTTGATGAGCTTGTGACACGATTAAGAGAGATTATGTCTGTTACTTCTGGATCTACCGACTCTCTTTCAGGATCCTCAGAGGTAGCTGCCTCATCATCAACATCTACGTCGGGTATAACATATGCCTTTACTAGTTGTTACAGGGCAGACTTGTCAGAATGGATCATGGATTCCGGAACGTCCCATCATCTTTGTGGTGACAATGGACAATTTAGTGTTTTTTGTTCGAGTCAGCTTGGACGGTCTGTGGTGATAACAGATGGGACACATTCTCCCATTACTGGTCATAGGGAGGTTAAGTTGACTCTCGGACCAAGGCTTCATAATGTCAACTAGTCAAATCACTAAAGATTTACATTATCGTGCCATATTTGATCCTTCTGCTCTTGTGTTTCAGAATATACTCACGGGCAGGGTGATTGGAACTGGTCGTGAGCAAGGGGGTCTATACAGACTCGTGCAATCTCCATATGCTGGTGCCTCTTCTCTTCATACTAGATCTGTTTCTCCATATATGTTGCATCTTCGATTTGGTCATCTTTGTTGAAGAAAAGTACGAGATATGTTTATTCCGTGAACGCTGTGCTCTCTTATATAGGAGAGTAGCCTATGGGTAAATTACTTAAGACATTCATAAGTACGGAGAATTAAGAAACATTACCGAAACATGAGATAAATAACGTAAACAAATACATCTCTACACTCTCCCTCAAGATGGAGCATAGATATGGATCATGCTCAACTTGGACGAGCACTTCTGAAAAGATCTTTTGAGTAAGGCCTTGGTGAAGATATCTGTAGTTTGATTCCTTGAGCTGTCATGAGATGTGGAAATAAAACCCTTCTAAATCATATCTCGTATATAGTGACAATCAACCTCGATGTGCTTGGTGAATTGTTGGATTATTTGCAATAAATATAGCAGCCTGTTTGTCACATTCCAATGCCATGGGAAGAGGAACATCTATATATAGATCTGTAAGAACAACTCGAACCCACATCATTTCTGTACTAACCTAGGCCATAGCCCTATATTCAGACTTAGCATTAAATCTGGCTACAACCATTTGCTTTTTGCTCCTCCATGAGACAAGAAAATCTCCAACATATACAACAAATCCAGTTGTGGACTTCCTATCCTTCAAGGGTTGCAGAAAGCGGTAGTCGGTACTTGGTCGGCGGGGTCACCTACTAAGGATTAATCGGCAGTCGGGCGACTAATCAGATTTAGTCGGTCATTAGTTGGTTTTGAAATTTTTAATTATTTTAAATATATAAATTATTTTTATACATATATTCTTATATATACACATATATTTGTACAATTTATATGCCATCATATTGAAACAAAAGAAGTAGTTGACTTTAAATATAAAATTAAGCATGATAGAATATGTTTGCTTTTAAAAAAGTGAAAAACTAAAAAAATAAAAAAGATTGTTGTAAAAGTCGCCCGATTAGTCCGCCTGACTAGTTGGGTGGACTGACTAAAGGCCGACTAGGCCTAGTCGAGTCGGCTACCCCCCGACTCGACTAGTCGGCCGACTTTTGCAAGCTTGCTATCCTTTGGACTCCCTGCATAATCTGCATCAACACATACTGATATGGTGACCTTCTTGCCTTTTCTAAACAGTAGTCCTGCACTTGGAGATGATTTAAGATGCCCGAGTATCATCTGTATAGCATCCATATGGATCTGATGTGGCCGCTCCATAAACTGACTCACCTAATTAACAACAAACGAAATATCTAGTCTGGTAATGGTAACATAAACAAGCTTTCGTACCAGCTCTTTGTATCTCCTCATACCACCTCATCAATATCACCATCATATAACTTCATGTTTGGATCCATGGGTGTGGTGGCAGGTCGACATGCAAGCATTCCCATGTCACTTAGTAAATCCGTCTCATATTTCCTCTGGGTCATCACAAGCCTTGTTGATTTCTGCCAAACTCCAATCCCAAAAGTATCCAAAAGCTCCAAGACCCTTTGTGACAAATTCATGATCCAGAAGTTCTTTTGCCCTCTTGATTCCTTGTATGTCATCTCCTGTAATGAGAATATCATCAATTACATAATAATAGCAATCATACCTCTGCATGTTTTCTGTATAAAAAGAGAATGATCTGCATTCAAACGTTTGCACCCCTGTTTCTCAAACAAGTCTGAAAGCTTCTAAACCAAGCTCTAGGGCTCTGCTTAAGGCCATATATCGCCTTATGAAGTCTACACACCTGTGAACACTCCCCCTCAACAGCAAATCCATGTGGCTATTGCATGTAGACTTCCTCGTGAAGGTCACCATATAGAAATGCATTCTCGACATCTAATTGAAACAACGTCCAATCTCGAATAACAACAACAGAGAGAAGAATCCGTAAGGTGGAATGATGAACAACTCGTGAAAATGTGTCAAGATAATCCATCCCATATGTCTGAGTAAACCCTCGTGCAACCAGGCACGCATTGTATCTATTGATGCTGCCATCTGCATTATGTTTAACTGTAAACACCCATTTACAGCTTGCTGTAGATACTCTGTTAGGAGCTGGGACGAGGCTCCAAGTGCCTCTCGACTGAAGAGCAACTATCTCTTCTTCCATAGCCAAACACCATCAACTATCCTTCAGAGCCTTGTGATAATTCCGTGGAATGACTACGGCTGACAACGAAATTGCAAAATTTTTAAATTGCCAGTCAAGCGATCAATGGAAATCATGGAAGGTATAGGATATGACGCACAACTACGCTTCTGCTTCCTAAGTGCAATAGGTAGGTCCAAATATGCGGTCTCTACATTTGTTCTCTGTA